>JANZXP010003808.1:0-14729 GCA_027576715.1 Erythroxylum flavicans | reverse complement strand
AATTATTTTTCAGGACTCAGAAGAATACCCCGTTAGGCAACGGGAGTATATCTATTGCATGCAAGTCAGAGAAAGAAAAGGTCGGGATCAGTTCGCGTCTACATTGAGTCTCTTTATTTGTGCATTGAATTGTATTTTCCGCAAAATGTGTATTATTTGTAATCAAATATTACAGTTTGTAATAATTTTTCTGAATTGGAAATGAGTGTATTTTGTAATCTAAAATAGGCCCAAGTGGTTAATAAAAGTTACTGTTGATTTCATTTTCTGTATCAAATGATTATAAAAACAAAGTGGAAAAAGTGGAACGTTTTAGTTACTGATTTTCTGTACTTTATGTTGTGTTTAAAAAAAATTATATCGACTGTTTGATTGTTTAGTGATGTGACAAACTACCCTCGTGGGGCACGGACTCGAATATCACTGTCGATATCGGGTTCGGGTCCAGCGGGAGTGGGGTGTTACATTCTATTTGTTGTGACAAAACATAGTTTGATAACTAATACTTTTCTCTTGTTGTAACGAAATAGTTTACCGTCACACGATATTTTACTTTTTGTGATGAAAACTTTTGTCATAAAAATTCAATTATTAGTGTCTACTTAATATCATCACAAAAACGAAACTATCACTATGGTCACTACTATTCGTAATTGTTGTGACAAGATTTTTGTCACTAATACAAAGATAATTGTGACAATTTAGTATCTTTCATAATTAAATGGTCACTATTAATATATTAATAGTGTCAAAATTGCTTTTATCACTAAGTTTTGTCGCTAAAAACATATGCAATTTGGCGTCAAAGTAATTTTGGCTGAAATGAATTGTAATTATGACAAAACATAGATTGATCAATAATATTTTCTATTTGTTATAATAAAACGTAGTTTGGTAACTAATATTTTTCTTTTGCTGTGACAAAATAGTTTACCATCACACGATATTTTACTTTTTGTGACGAAAACTTTTGTTAATAAAAATTTAATTAGTTAGTGTCTACTTAATATTGTCATAAAAACAAAATTATTACTATGGTCACTACTATTTGTAATTTTTGTGATAAGAAATTCCGTTGTCACTTGATCATCAACTTTTTGTTGCAAAGGTTAATGCTAATATAAACATAACAAATTGATAGTAACTATTTCTTGTTATAAAAACGTATTAAATTAACCACTCTAATGATTAATTTTGTCATTATTATACAAATTTTAGGGACTATAAATTACTTGTCACGATTTTTCTTTAATATTATTATTTGCAAACAAATTTAAATATTTTATTATAAAATATTCAAACTACATATATTGATAATCCAAAAGTAATATTTTACATATCAATAGATATTTGCTAAATATAACTTTGAAATTTCATCAAAATAAATAAATATTTAAATATAACGAAAAGCTTGTTCCAAAACATTAAGCAAAACTCTTAACCTATTTAAAATTTAAAAATAAAGTTCTTGCCAATGCTCAATCATTATCATTGTCGCCTTCCTCATCTCAACTTACTGAATTTATCTCATTATCATTCATAAAAATAAGCAATTAAAACATCATTGATTTAATTCAAATTTTGATTATATCAAAATTGGACTATCAAGTCAAGCCTTGATCATCTTTCAATTAGGCAAGGTTTTAAATTTGTCATATCATGTTTGAGTTTAAGTTGCATTATATTGTGAATGTAGTTTCTTTATTGTAATTATAATCATAATTATAATTGTATTGTTCATAATAATAATTACTATTATTTGCAATTGGAATATAATTTACATTTTATAATTTAAAAGTCTTCCATATGATAGTAGACTAAATTCTTTTTCTTTTAATATAGGAGTAACGTTTATAAGAAGCAAAATTGCAAGCTTTAGAGATGTTATCCTTTTGAAGGGGAAAATAAATTAGAATTTAAAGAATTTATATATTGAATTTATTTTAAGTTATTTATTTTATATATGTAATAAATTAAATGTATATTATATATGTGATTCATAGAATCTTGAAGAAAAGTTCCTGAACAATTCAACATTAATGTGCCCTTAAAATTGTGGACACCCACTGGGGAAAGCAATAGAAGCTCGATCAAAATTTTAAATTTGAAATTGACCGATCGAAAGTCAGTATCACAGAAAAAAGATGATTGGCAATGACAATACAGAAGTCAATTAAATACATAACAATATAATCCCATAATTGGTTATAATTTCTATATTCAGTTAATTTATTATTTATCAAACTTTACTTTTTTCTTCAAATATAACTACTGCTTACAAATTATGTAACTAAAATTAAATATATTTTAATTATCTTGTCAATCCTTTCATACTAATTAATAAGTATAAAAGCTGTATAATGAGAAAAGGAAGAACCTATAAAAAATTTTGAAACCATCTTTTTAGTTTTTAAAAAGTGCACTAGAATATTAATGAAAATATAAAATAGTTATTAATTAAAATTGAAAACAAAAAAATAAAAGTTATCTAAGTTTTAACTATATCGGTACATTTGAAGGGGGATTAAAAAAAGGTATATGTGGTCCAAAATCAATTCACTAACACTACCTGACACAAGTGTTAGCTCTTACAAAAGTTAGAAAAGGCAGGAACCTCAATTACTACTTTTAAGGTTCAATTAATGCGAATAGCAAAAGTAAACTTTGTGTTTTGGTCGTATTTATATTTGTACTTGGCAATTTTATGTAATAAGTATGTGGAGTAGCTTCCAAGTACGGTTTGTGCTAAATTTTGAATTTCAAAACCAAGACTAAAGGCATGTTTTCTTTTAGTCTTTTGTTTCAAATTTCATCCTCTCGAGGTTGTAACACCCCAATACTATAGAGTATATACCCGAACATCCAAAGGATGTTCAAGAACATACCATATGACAATGGCATGTTAGAGCAATTACAATCTATTAATATGCCATCATAAATAAATCACAAATATGCTAAAGATCTTTTCCTCATTCCATTTATAAAACATAATTTACAATGTCACTTTTCACTACATTTTCCATATACACACCGTATCAAAAGCATATGAGAGTCTAATGCTCTTTACAACATATTTTACATGGAATGAGAAACTAAAAAAAAAAGCATTCAATCTAACTCCTTAGTCTCAATTGAGCAGACCTTTATGCCATTTCTTGAGTCTAAAATGCAAGTACAAGACTTCTTCTAAAATGTCTTAGAAACTAAGTCTCCTCTCTCGTACCTAAAAATCAACATTGCAATTTTGATGAATTTTCTGAACTCAGTGAGTGAACCATCATCGATGTGCTCACTCATGTTAGAACACGACATCTCAAATATAAACCAAATTCACAGGATACCTCATCTCAACAATGTTGGGTTTGCCATGGTTGCATGCATCACATGCATGTGGATGTAGTGGAAGTGTCAGAATCAAGATTCTGACACCATGACAACCTAGAAACCATAAGATATAATATGCATGCAAAGATATGTATAAAAGAACATGAAATGTAAACTTTTTACCTTGTGTATCTCCTCTTTTCTTATTTCTTCTCCTTGTTTGGGTTGTTGTAAACACCAAACCCTTCCTTGATCTCCAAGAACACATAAAGATGGAAGAAGAAACAATGTATAAAGGTTATTTGAGCACCAAACTAGATGAGTTCTAGTAGATGCTCAAGATGATGGAAGATAGGTTAAGAATCTTGTTGCATGCACTTTGATTCATACAACAATTGCATAAATTACAAGAACAAGACTCAAGACACCTCACTCTTACTCTAGAATTCTTCTAGAACCCTTTCTTTATCACTTGAGTGTGTAATAAGTGAAGGATGCTTGTGTACGTAAGTGAAGAACTCACTTATATACCATTTCATGCCTTTTATCTTGATCGTGGCCTTGTTTGCCATGATCGTGGCATGTCTCGCCTTCGACCATGATCGTGGCGCTATGATGCACAATCATGGCTTGCTTGAAATAAGCCATACATACTTATTTTTTCATCCAATCTTTTATGTGTGTGACCCTTAGGTTCTTAGTTATTTTAAGCACTTGAATTAACTCTTAATTCAAGCACATAATGAATGGTTTTATGATGCCTATTTACCGAAATATAACTGGATTAATACGCAAACTCTTTGATAGTTAATTATCCAACTTATGAACCTGTCCATAGATAATTACCGTGCAATTTGTCCTTTCACCATACTATTCCCCACTTGGTTCGGAGTATGGGTTATGTGTTAACTCTCACTAGACTAACTACATCACATTTAGTCCAAGTGATGTTAGTTATTATCCTGAGATCTCATTACTCTATGTGTCATTGAAGACTTTATGACATATAATTGCTCTAGCTAGAGACTCCCTAGTAATGACCCTGATAAGAGGCCATAAGTATCATCTCCTTCTATCAGGAGTGGTGAATCCTTTATTAGCTACCCAATTACCTTTGAATACAAATAGCTGTACCCAATCACCACCCTAAGAGCGACCTCATCTTGAGGTAACAAGGAATGATGTCAAAGCATAGGATGTATATCCAACATATCCTTGAGTACCTTAAGTCTAAGGATATTTGCACCATTGCTATGATGAGATTAATCAATAGATCATCCATATAATAATCTCATAGCTGGTCATCCGATGTACTTAATACCATTAGTAAGCATCCACATATTAACTCTAAACATCTCATACTTACAGTTTATGAGATCCACTGTTTGATCAAATCAAGGAGTATAATATGTGCTAATCTGTCTGGATTAATCATGTCCTGTCTTATTAATCCTATGACTAAGCATTATTTAGATACTAACATAATTGCACATGATAGGAATCTCATTATCATGATCTCATTATTATTTCCTTCATGCTATATTTTGTATTATGGACTTCATTAATTCAATTTAAGATCAATATCAATTCATATAGAAACGAATATCAAATCAATGAAAAAATGCCTTTTGCTTTATTTGATGAAATTTTTATGTGTGATAGTATTCTTAAAATAATAATGTTGAAAACATAATTTTTTAATGGTAAGTGTGCTTAATAATCCTAAGGTTAATTATAATTGACATTTATATAATTTTTCATAATTTTTCATTTACTTTCTTTATAAATTTGTTTAAATATCTAATACATTCAAAACTATTTGAATTTGTTTAAATCTATGGATTTATACACAAAAGATTCTTTAATTATGCCTATTGTATATTGTACTCCGTTCATACAAATATTTCATGAAAATAGACTAGAGTATCTAATAATTATAAAATGTTTTCAAAATTTTAAACATATTGTTGAAAAACAGATAGTAGGTAATTTAAATTTTGAAAAGTAAATATTATTTGGATATAAAAAAGCATACCTAAAATTTTAATATTAATTAGATCAAAATGAAATAAATTTAAATTGACTACTATTCTTAACCATAATATTTATGAACAATAAAATAATAATGCATATAAATATTAAAATTTGATTAGCAATATGATATAATGATATATTATAAGTAGTAAAAGATTTTAATTAGAAGTTTAACAATTCTTACACATACATGTTAAATAAATAAAGTTTCATGCTTATTCCATCGAAAAGAAAGAGAAATAATTATTTTTTTGATTCTAAATGACCTAGGACTCGACAGAAGCGATAAAGGAGTATTTCCTAATAAGGGTCCTTGCACATTTGAAGGCATCAATTAAAGTAGTCAAAGATCTTCTCTCAGGTGTTGGGTTATTGACATCCTCTTCCAAAAACTTCTTGGATTTAACTAATTAGCATAAGATATAGTGAATAAATCCCCAGATGCAGTATGGACCATTGAATTAGATGAACTACCTGTATGATGAGTTTTACCTAAGAAACAATTAGTATAAAACTTAAATAGCTAATTAAGTCAAATAGTATAACGAACCCAAATTCTAACACATACATACCTAATTAAATAGACATAGTAATCTAAATTGACGATTGTTCTAAAACAACGGATTTCCTTAATCTTGTATCGACCATCGGGACTATAATATCCTAGTTCGATTATTGTACTGTGTACTGTGTTGCACATGCATTTTACAAAGTATGCTCTATTTATGGTATACTAGAGTAGACCATGGATATATCAGAGATATTTCTGAACTCGATCGAAAATTTCTCAAAATTTTTTTGAAAACTTAGAAAAGCTACAAAATGAGTCCGAATGAGTTTTAAAAGCCCCGAAATGTGCTTTGGAAATTTAAATGATACTTTTGAATAAAATCCGAATGATTTTTGTGACATTTAGTGATTTCAGGATTCAATCCAAAAATTCTTCTGGGCAATCAAAAAGTTACCGAATAATTTAAAAATATGATGAAAAGCTACATAATTAGGATTGGAGTCCATAGGAACTGAAATGAGTTAAAATGGAAGTTGTTTGAATATAATTCGGTAATCCAAAATTATTGGACTAAAATTCCTTTTTTGGAAAATAATGGGTATTGATGATTTTAAACTTGTTCAAAATTTTAAAAGCATCTAATCAATAAGTATTGACCCTAATTAGGGTATTTCATGGTCAATCTGAAAATAAGACGGTTGTGGAATGTTTTCAGGATTTAATTTGGCTAGTTGATCAATTAAATGCATTAAAGGGTAATTTGGTCTTTTTGTACTAATTAACAGCAATTTGGCCTTTTTACATGATATTAGTGGATTGATGAGTCATAGAGATGACCAATGAGATGATGACATGTTCGATGAGTTATTAGTGATGACGAATAAGAAGGTGACATGTGTACTCCATTAAATGAGTATAAAAGCAACATTTGCTTCATTCTTTAAACATAACCGTAAGAGTGAATGGAGAGTGCATGTGAGAGTGGAAAAAAAGAAGAAAAAATAGAAGAAAGAGTGAAGTTTTGACCAAGGGGAGAAGGAGGAGAGTGCCATTGATTTTTGATGGGTGTTGGAGCATGATTTGAAGAGAGCTTGATCAAGACTAAATATTCTTCAATTGTCCAAAAGATTGAAAGAAAGTGGTAAGTTTTCCTAACCTAAATTCTTGATTTTTATGCGTTTGTTTTGAGTAAGAAAGATGTGTTTAAAATCAGTGGTTTCTTAGTGTTACTTTGGTGTTTCTTTACATAGAATTGATTGAATGTGACGAGAGAAAAATGATGCATAATTTTGTCTTAGGTTAGTTTAAACCAATCCTAATGTTTTAGCCATAACTCGGTCTACAGACTTCCAAATTGAGTAATTTTAATTGGAACTGAAACCTAAGACATAGTACTAAAAATCTCTTGAAGAGATCTAGAACTAATTTGGGATGAATGATATTGAAATTTGAGATTGAAAGTGGTAACCTGATACTACCCTTGTGTTGAAACAAATTATGATATTCGATATATTTTCATGATTTAGAAGTTGAAATGGCATGACTTTTGATGAATAGAAACTAGAAATATAGGCAAACAAGTGTATAGAAGACCTCAAAACCTAATTTGAACATTTACTATATGAAAATTATGGAACAAGTGGAGGTATGGATTCTGGACATAGGTCATAACTGTGAGTCATCATGCATGATTTTTATATGGTGAATTAAATTGGGGGAGATTGTGTTTTGAATGAATTGGTAAGTTAGAATGGATAAAATATGATATTTAAGTGACTTTTGAAGTTATATTTGGAAACAGTAACCAATAGGTTAGCTTACGGAAGTAAGAAGAAATATGATTAGCGGGCGTGTTACACGATTAGATACAAATCTCGAATTTAGTTAAACCAAATATATAGTTTTAATGCCTTATTTCCTAATTTGGAAATAAATTACTAAGCAAAATGCATTTTGTGTAGGAAAAGGAGAGTCATCGAATGCGTGAGTGTGCTTGGCGGTAAGTGTGCAAAGCTGTGAGTGTATTTTAATTATTTTATATGGTTAAATTCTATGCAAAATAATTAATCACATGTGAGTGTTCTTTAAATTGATTTAATGCAAATGGTTTTCATTTGATCATGAAATGAATATTTATGTTAAGTTTTACGTAAACGATATTTTACAAGTAAATATTGCTGGCATAAGTGTATGCTTTGCCAATATATGAGTTTTAATTTGAAAGTTAAATTTTATACGATTGGGAGTTACATTGAAATAATTTAATTATGGATCCTCCCATACTTCATTTAGAAAATAAGATGAGTCGTAAATGTAAGAGTTGCTTTTGGCTATGATACATCGGTAAGCTTTATATATGTTATTATATCGGTATATTTATAGTGGTTAACCTATTATGAGTAAGCAATGTAGAACTAACTCCGTAAATAGTGGTTAACCAGTCACAGGTAAGCGATGTAGAACCAATTCCGTGACTTTTTATAGGTAAGCGATGTAGAACCAGCTCCGTAAGTACCATTATATAGTGGTTAACCTGTTACGGGTAATCGATGCAGAACTAACTTTGTAACTAGTGGTTAACCGGTCGCGGGTAAGCGATATAGAACCATCTTTGTAACTTTAAGCCTAGTGTACGGTATGATAAAGAAACTAGTGGTGGGCTATACTGAGTAAGGAAAGTCATGAAAATAGTAATTCTGCCACTATTTATGTTAAAAGTGATTTAAGAGGTATTGTATGTACCAATTCTAATGGTTGACTTATTTTTCAGTATTAAAGTTTTCAGAAAACTTATTGTCACTAGTATTTATTGTTTAAGAACAAAGGAAAATGGAAAATAGAAACTTTCATATTATGAGTTTAATTTCAAAAAGCATTTTGAAATAATATTTCAGAAAAATTGAAATGGTGTTTTACGAAATGTTATATTATTACTAGATTTGACGATGCACGAATAAATTATTATGGGAAATGTTTTACCATAAGCTTTACGATTATATAGACTATTTTAGTTATGTTGTTATAAAAAGTTAACTTTTAGTAAACTGATCACACTCACTAAGCTTGTTTAGCTAACCCTTATTTTTATGTTTTTAAACAACCCACCCTAGATATATGTACAAGTGCTGCAGTAATTGGGACTTTGTCATAAGGTTAGTTATGTAAAGAATGGATGTTTATAAAGGCTTTTAAATGAAATGCTTGAATATGTTTTAGCTTTTCAAAGTTTAATGTAGTGATTATTGAGAATTATTTGTTTGGGGTTACTTGTGAGTAGACTTGAAGTCCATAACTTTTAGTTAAGAAAATGGTGTGAATATAGAGGTGTTTTCAAATATGTTATGCAGGTTTTTGAAATTTGTGAATCTTAGAAAAGTGGTCATTATACTACCAAAATTTTTAATAAAATGTTTTGAAAAAAAAGTTACCACTATTGTCCACGTTTATAAAAGTTAAAGTATAAATGTTTTTTAATAGTTGAACTACTTGGCTTTGCCAGAACCCTTCAGTTGAGTTAGATATCAATTGGAGGGCTACTGTGGGGTTACTGAGAGGGCTCCACTCGAGTTTTGAAAGGGGAACTCCAGGATGAGCCTACATTGCCATCGACTTAATTTTCATCTATGTTCTCTTGAAGATTTGAGGAAGCTTTACACAACATATAATATATACAATCAAACATTCATCAAATAACTTTCTAACAAAAAATGAGGGCATTCTCCTTTAGGGAGAAGAGACAATCAGCATACAATTAATTAAGGAAGAGATGTAATTCGGATGATACTAAGAAGATCGACCATTGAAGGCAAGTGGTGATTGGATTTTGATGAGGAGATTAGTTATTTATCGATTTGTTCTTCATAAGGGAGAATTTTGTCACATTCCTCCTAGTGGAGCTCATTTCCACTATCGGAAACTAGTCACCACATCGATATTCTGCAATGAATTAATGTTAAGAGTTTTATCCTAAAAAGTCAATTTAGCATAAAATTCATTATGTTTAATTAAATTCTTTTGGTAACCAAATCCTAACAATTCTTATGGTGGAATTATTGATGTGCAAAACATTTTACTAGTTTTATGCTAAAAAACTACAAGTATACAGGTCATGACTTGTAGCTAAAAAGAAGATATCGATCCCACGAGGATTGATGCTTAGGCACCACTTAATTCAGATCAAGCTTTGTTTAAGAAACGAAATTGTTTAATGAAAATAATATAGGAAATTAAATTAAAATTAAATGACTAACAATGAACAACTGATAACACCAAAATGCAGAAAATTGAAATTCAAGGTTCTAAAGACTAGAGATCACTTTTTCCCTTTCTTGTCTCCCTCCTATTTTATTAATTGAATTATATATCACCTAAGATGTCCAATTATATTAACTATCCTCTCTCAAGGTGTAATTAATTCTCCCTAATCAAATTAAATGAAGTTGATTAGGTGATCTCTCATTCTACCCAATCACTCCACCTATTTAACTAGTTATTAAGTTATCCTATGGGTGATCAATTAAATTAGCCAAGATCTCTCTTTCAATTAATCAATTAACATGATGAATGTAAGTCTATAGGTTGCTAATTCTCATTGTACAATCCTACACAAATAACCCAACTCAATCTCTCAATTTATTGCAGGGTATATGTATATAATTAACATTCACCAAAGACATCTATCATTCAATTCAATAAAATAGGAGTTTAACAAAATAGTTTAGAAGTAATCCCTAAAAACAAATCAGCCACTCATGGTGTCTATAACATCACCAATATTCAAATATTCCATCTTACAATGACTAGAAGAGATAAAAATGATAGAAAATTAAATAAAGAAAACTCCTTCTCTTCTTTGCCCAAAATCTGGAAATTCTGGTGTTGATGTACTATTTTCCAAATTGTGATTGATGATCCTTGAATCTCCACCTTCCTCAAGACTCTAAATCTGTATTTTTCACTCAAGGAGGCTCTTCTACATAGAGGGTTCACGTCCTACCTCTTCTATAGGAGTTTAATATATTACATAGTCTTAAAAACCTAAAAATTAAGTGACCTCGCATATGTTCTCAGATTAAACATCCCACGATCGTGGGCATTAGCATGATTCCCACGATCTTGGGATCTTGTAATAGAATGCTTCCTCTTCTCTTTTTCTTTTTTGGTCTCTAGCTCAATTTCAAAGTTGCTTAATCTCCATTCCTACATAAAAATAATCAATTCTTACCCTAAATTAATATCAAACTTAAAAGAACAACAATGAAGATCAAACTAAACAAAAATATACAAAATGAATCCTAAAATACAACAATAATAAACTATTATGCAAGAAACGCTTGCCAAATACTTAGAAAAATATAGGCTAATGCACAACTATCAAGAATTAACTGATACAAAATTGAAACTTTACCATACAAATCCTAGCAACAAAAAGAAAAGGTCATTCCTTTTTATCAACGTTAAACACAACCTTCTCCTCAGCAGCTTGTTATTTATTATGATAAAAAACAATATAGCTCAAATCCAACATTGGATATGAACCAATTCTCTTGTTGAAGATTCACTTGATCCGGTCGACGAATACTGAGGGAAAGCTTTTGTATATTGAACATGTAATATAAGCGCTCAGGTTACATACATAATAACAAAATTGTAGAAAAGATAAGAGAAGAAGAAGCAAATTTGTAGAAAGTTGTGAGTGAGTGAGTGAGAGAGAGAGAGAGAGAGAGAGAGAGAGAGAGAGAGAGAGAGAGGAGGAAGATAACAGAGGAGAACTGACTAAATGTTACTAAATGTTGAAAACATAATGAAGTACATAAACATCCATTCCAGAAGTTAAATACTTTCACAGACCTTTCATCAAATATTTAACATGCTTTCTTCAAAGAAGCATTAAAGGTGGGAAAAAATGTTAACCCATATATAACCAACACAAAAACACAATTGACCATCTTCCAAAAACAATCACAAACAAAAACCCATATAGCATAAGAAGAATACAAACCTACATAAAATTCAAAATATAGTAGAAAAATAGAGCATAACAGAAGTAGAGTTTTTGAAAATAGAAAGGAAGAACAGTATCAACACAGGACATGAACCTCGTTCGACAGTGATGACCATAAGATATGAGACAAAAAGGACACAATGCTTCTTTGGAAACACTATGGCTAACATGAAATGGAGCTTCATTTTGGTGTTAATAATCTAGTAGAAAATGTCGTCATTTATTGGTAAGCAAAATGACATTATTTTTGATTAATTAAGAAGAAATATACCATTAAGTGACGATTCAGATAATCATCACCAAATGTTGACCCATTATCATTTGACTTAACCTTTGGCGATGGAATTATAGAATATATAAATTTTTAATAACAATACCAAATTTATATATAATAAATACATAATTATGATTAAATAGATTAATATATTGCATAAGTAAGATATGAGAAAATTTATCTACTATTTTATACATTTATAATCATTATACTAGTTACAATTATTATCTATACATTCATATAACATTATATTAATTACCATATATAATTATATTTATTGTAATATGATTAAAAATAATTGCAATATAGTAAAAAATGAAAATGAAAATTACATATTAATATCATATTCTTAAAAATAAAATGTAATGTTATGGACAATGATTGTAGGTCTAAAAAATAATTTTATTTATGTTAAAAATTTGTTATATTAAAAAATCATAAATATGAAAAGAATTGGTGACGATTTTATAAAATTGACGCCAAATATATCCATTTAGTGATGATTATGTGAGATTGTCACTCAAGGGTATCAACGTTGACGACGATTACCATAAATCGTCTCCAATCGATTTTTATTGAATCGTTGCCAATTGTGAAAAACAAATGACGTCGTTGTTCATAGATGGTTACAACGTTTAAAAATTTGTGAAAAACGAAGTCATTGGAGGCTTCGGCTTCAACGTTTTAAGACTAATGAAAACATCGTTGCTTGTTTTATCAAAAAATAATGTTGTTTTAGCTAAAGCTTAAACCTTTCAACTGAAGCCCCTCATTTTGTCTTCTCTTCATCATTTTCATCTTTTTCAATCAGATGTTAGTCTTCTTCCTGAATTGTTGTCGTTCGTCTTCTTCGGCTGTTCTTCCACTATCCATCATCTCTATTAATCATCTGTCAAGGTTAATTGTCTATGTTTTGCTCTCGGGTTTATTTTTTATTCTTTTGTTGTTTTTGTTAAATCCTTATATGGAGGTCAATTTTGTTGATGTGGTTTGACTAATCTATCTTTTTTGAGATTATGGATGGTTAGTTTTTTGGTTAAATGTGTTTATATTGGTGAATAATGGAAAAATACAATGGTTTTGTTAATAGTTAGGCATGAATTTGGTTTACATATGAAGTGTTCAATGAAATGTCTCCTAGGGATATTTTATTGAAGTGGTTTGAGTATTCTGCATCCTTTTTTAACTGTGGATGGTTAATTTTTTGTTTTAATGAGTTTATCCCTAAATTTTTAACCATATAACATGAAAATTTCAAAAAATAGCTACAATATAATCCAATTTACATATAAAGAATGTGATTGTATGTTGTTTTTTAAACACTAAGAAGTTACATTATTTCTTGAAAAGAAAATAAACCAGTAGTATCATCAAAATCTTTTACAAAATCACTATAACAATCTCAATTTAATTACAGTCTTTAAGTAAAACACATCATAATAGTACCTTTATATAACCAAATAATTTTTTTAGTTATACTTAATTGAACTTCAAAAGTCGTACCTTCAACTTTTTAAAACACTTTTACATGATGTTGGATCTAGTCTCTCATGCCCAACAAAATTGGTTAACTTTATTCCATATTAGATATGAGTGTTAATTAGTATATTATTTAATATATTGAACTTATTAAGAACCTGTTTTCCATGTCCTTCTTGATTTATGAAAATTTCACTTACTATTTGCTTTACCGGGATTCCTAAGTTGATAGACCTCAATTCCATGTCACTTGTCCCAAACTCTAGGTTTATGGAATCTCTAAACTCTTCAAATATCTTTGAATTATTTTTTATGAAGATAAGATCATCCATATAAATAAAAAATAATAAATCATATTTTTCTTTTTTAATAAAAGAATATATTCGTGTAAGCATATAATAAGACTAGTCTTTGAAAAGTAACACTTGATTAAGTTATTCCAAGATCTTGTCACTTCTTTAAGTTTATATAATACCTTCTTTAACTTCAACAATTTAAATTCTTAAACTTTAACCACATTTATCATGGATTTCTCAATGCATACTTCTTATAAATAATTGTTAAGAAAAGCAAACTTGACATCTAATGATTCCTCTCAATGATTTTGGACATCAAGATATATTAATAAACAAAATTGTTTCCAAGCAAGTAACAGAAGTGAATATCTCTTCATATCAATGTCTTGCTTTTGTTTATATGACACAAACTGTATTGGTTGTAAAATATATTGATTGTAAAAATCAAATGATTAACTACCAAACATTTATAATCATATAAGTGGTTAGACTATTTTGCTAGATATTGATGAGACTTGATTAATTGCTATTTTGGGTTTTTGAATTATTTGGTATTTTGGAGAATTGTTTGAATTATTTGGTTTTTTAGTACTAAATCCTATAGTTTTGAAGTTATGTGAATTATGGCTTTAAAATGTGTTTTTAAACTTTGCATTATTAGTGTGCAAGGTGTATTAGCTTCAATTTTAATATGTTTCTTTTATTTAGTAATGAACTTAGTGATTTAAGGCATTAACTACCTACTAACAATTTGTATTCTTGTCTATCAAGTCTCCAAATACCTTTAAGTAACTCATTTCATAAAAA
>JANZXP010003732.1:0-14734 GCA_027576715.1 Erythroxylum flavicans | reverse complement strand
TTTACATGTATTATGTGAATGATTGTGAAGAATTATAAATTGTGTTAAAATAATGATATGCAATGTTTGTGTACATGTTAATGAAATGAATGATTGCATTATTCTGAAATGATTATATAAAATGTTTGTAGTCATGATGTATTATTGAGATATAATGTATATTGTGATATGGTATTTAATATTAAATGATGTGATACATATGCTAAATTGGGAAATCTATTTATGAATTTAGTTATACTTATGATAATTGTGTTCTAACTTGAGTGAGCACATCGATGATAGTTCACTCACTGAGTTTGCAAACTCATCAAAATTGCAACATTGATTTTTAGGTACAAGGGAGAACTAGCTACCAAGGCATTCTCAAGCTCCTCGTCACTTTGTAAAGCCTCTGCGCTAATATCCATTGGGTACATCTCGGGTCAATGCGATTACTCCTCTTTACTTTATGATTATAGACGATTGATCTCTCCATCAAGGCAATACATCTTGCTGGAACCATTTCACATCCTGTTGAAATTACGAATTGTTAGCAGTGACATTACCAATTAATTCTTCCAAAGATATACCTAAGTTTTTTTAGCTCTTCCAATTTTGGAAATTAGACCAAAATTACCTTTCATCCTATTGGAATTGTTAGATATCTTGTTGGGTCTGCTATATACTCTCTTGAAGTTACTGCATACCCTATTAAAATTGAAGATTGTTAGCATTATAGGTCTTGATATAGTAGTCTAGAGATGTACCTGAATCGTGATAAGAAACTTCTAGTCTATACGAGAATTGTTATGCATCCTGAAAACTATCATGGAAGTAACTTCGTTGATTATCCCATCTATAACTAAAGTTACATTGATCAGTCCAATCTTAGTTATAAGATTAAAAGGAAGAGTCAAAGAAAAAATTACTTCCATCCATAATTTTTTTTAAATCACAAACACAAAACAAAACAATGAAAGGGTCACGAAATAACTAAAAAGAAACCAATTACAAACAAATATATACAAAACACCAATTAAAATCATAAACAAAAACTAAAAACATCACAATCCCTAACAATGGCGCCAAAATTGACAGTACATCAAAACGCTAGTAAAAATAAACTAGACTACTACTATAGCAGTGGCAAGTCTAGGTTGATCCCATAGAAAATACATGTAAAGTATTTGAAATGAAATGAATCAATGTTTAGGTTTAAGGGGGGTTTGATTGGTTTGAAATAAGAAAATAAAATGAAACTAAACTAAATTGAAATAAGAAAATAAAATGAAACTAAACTAAGAAAAACAATTTAAAGAAAGCATGCAAAGTGATCAAAGCGGTGAATTTGTTAGGAATCTGGTTCTTTGGTTCTATCTCAGCCTATACCCTTACTAAACATATTTCGATGATTTGTTGTTCTTAAACCTCTCCTAGAAACTATTAATCGTGGGTTACCAATTAGCTCGAGTTTTCCCTTAGATAGCGTTTAATTAAGATATGATCGTTATTTAAACCTAACCACCGAATAACCTAGGATACGATCTCTAGATTTAATTACATAGTAGCATTACGAATTAGGAAAACCAATTAATCAAGGCAATAACCATATACGATGCGTCATTTAACCTAGGCTATGTTATCCCTAATGATTACGAATCATTAGTCGCTACATATGAATTTCAAATATAACAATTACTGATTATATCAAAATTCTAGTAATGGGTTTGTAAATAAACAATCTAATGAACGCATTAAAATCATCTTTTCACAATACCGAAATCCATACACATCGGATAACATAAATAATTTCCAAAGAGAGAAAGAAACAACAAATACAAGGAAGGAATGCTTAACCGGGTTGTCAACCTTGATATTGCCTTTGAACTAGCATCAGGAAGCTACCCCTCTATGGGTTTTCTCATGATGGAGAGCTTACCTCCTTCTTTGTGCTCTCCTAAAGTCCCTCACGTTTCAGCACAGCCTAAACACCTCTCATCTTTTCTGTCAACCAAAACTCACCTAAATTTTCATATCCTCAATCGTCACACCTCTTTTTACTTTATACTAAAAATCTAGGTGATGTGGCAACCTCTCATGCCTGTGAGATATCTCACAGGCGTGAGAGAGCCTCATGGGTGTGACATACACATGAGCAGCTTCTTACGATTGTGAGAGGCTTCTCATGACCGTGAGAAGCATTGCCAAGTTATACCCAAGTTTTAACCCTTTTGATGTCATATACAACACATATTTTATACCTTAAATGGTAGGTTAAAATGCATGGAATAGTTGGTAGAAAAGCTGTTGTAATTCACTCATCCATCATATAATAATTAAATGGAAATGGGATATATGGCAAGAAGAGGTTGCTCTACTCTCGTCACTAAGAACCTTAAATGCTAAATGGAATGGCGGTAGAAGGGGTGTGAGAGTATCTCATGCCCATGCAAATTCATGCACAGCTGTGAGTAATGCGTACGGCTGTGCAGTAATTCCAGCAGGTTGTGAGCTTTTCCTCAGTAGTTTCTTCACTTTCTTATCTTTTTTTTGTCTTTATTTTCTCTAATCTTCCTCATTCTTGTTTTCTTATCTTCTTTTTGTCTTTATTTTCTCTAGTCTTCCTCATTCTTGTTCCATAAAGACAAGTTAAAATTAATCTTCAAAAAATGGGCTAAATATCGTGCTTTCGACTCACTTTAACTTTATGCTTTTGAATTGTGCCTAAAATCGCATATGAGTCAAAGTGAGTTTCTTAAGCAATTTTATGTTATTAATCGCTAAGTGTTACGAAATAATTAAACAGACAATTAAGCACATATGAAAAGGCTATCTTTAATGTTCTTAAAATATTGACAATCCATTCATAATCCAACATTTTAATATTAAAATTCTTCATAACTATGTTTAGTTTTTAATGTCTTGATTTGGAATGCTTCTCCATATTGAGTAAGGCTAGCATGGATTTTTCAACGTTATTTTTTCTTGCACTTAATTATAACTCTTATTTGTTTTTTTTTAGTTTGATATGAGTATAATCAAATCCTTTATAGATGTTTAATTTTTTTAGTGCAGTTCTAAATGTTTCAACTAAATCAATCACCATACATTATTTAAGTTTAAATTTACAATCTCAGTCAGTGAAAATAGTAAAGTAACTATATTCTACTCCCATTATCTCCTCACATAAACTTCCTTTGATATTGTTTGTTACATCATCATTAATCTCACTGTTAATGTTATCATCTATATTACTATTGAACTTATGCAAACTTTAAATTAAAGCTTTATTTCCAACATAAAATAGATCATCCTCAATAATTTACTTAAATAAAACTCATTAGTATTTAAAGATAAATCATGTACCTCTTTTTCATTTGAAATTTGGGTCATCAAAGGCCTTTCTTATCTCAAATTGTGTTTGAGATCAAATCAATAACTCCTTCAATGGTATCTATTGTTGAAAAAGTTATGATCCCAACTTATTCTTCAGTAGCCATTATTAGAGAGAACCTAATACTAACTTATTACTTTATAGCCACTTTTGAAGGGGCTTTTAGTACCTTAAGGTTATATTTATTTTTTCCATCTAGAAAACTTAAATTATACTCTATTTTCCTTTTTGTAATAAATATAATCATTAATATAATAACATTATTAGTTTTTAGTACCTTAAGATCATCTTTAAAGGATTTAAAAGGAATTAGTATTTGAATTTCCAAATCTCACTATAATCTAAATTCATTGCATTCAATACGAATTCTTTACTCTAGCTTATGAAACCTTTAGAGAGAGAATCTTCGGCTATTGTCAACTTCTAACCTTCCTTTTATAGTTTATCCCTCTAGTTTTTTTTAATTTTATCCCAACTACTTCTTTGTCCATATTTTCTTACCTCCTCAGCTAGTTTTTCTTAGTTTCTCCTTTGGCAATCTCTTTTTTCAGACTAGGTCTTAACCTTAAAAGATACTTTAATCTTTTTATTCTTGCTTTTTATCCTACCTTCTAGACCTTTACTACTTTTAGTAATGACTTTCCAAAAGAAAACCTACTATTGTTCCACTTTTTAACTTATATAACCCATCTTAAAAACGAAGGACCAAAACTTAGATAATGTAAATACATTCCCATTACTCCCTCATTCTTCTTCTATCAACTTATTACCTACTTCTCATAGGGTTTTGATTATGCATCACAGGCATCACAAATCAGGACATACACTGTGGAAAATAAAACGAAACCCAAAAAATACAGAGTTAAACATGTGCCATTAGATGTAGTAAATCAAAACATGAATAAGATGTGTGTACCTTTCCCAATGATCTCCTTCGTTCTTTAATCTCTTCACCACATCAGGTTGTCGCAAACTATAACAATCAAGCTAGATCATCTCTAACGTAGTCCATATGAAGATAGAAGAAAGAAACCTCCAAGGAAATGGCATAACACATAAAAGTTCTAGCTATTGATGTGTGTTCTTGAGAGAATGTTTGAAGAGAGTGAGAGAAGATGATAAACACTTCACCAAAAGTCACTCTATTTTGACACAACACTTGCACAAAAATTGGTGTTTTTACACCCTTTGGCCTTCCTCTAACCCCCTACATCAATGGAGAGAGTTAGTGGGAATTAAATGGCCAGTGATCCCACTTAATATGCATGAAAACATTCACCCCTTCTTTAAAGGGTAATTTTGTCATCTTGCTTAATAAGTAAGGTTCATATGTGTCATATGATTCAAAATCAAACGACCTTAAACAACTAAACTTGTGTAGCTTAGTCATGCATCTCTCATATCTTGTATCCCCATCCAAAACCATTTTACTCATTCTTCTCATCTCCAATGCGTGTGACCCATTAGGTTCCCAGTTATATTAGCAACTTGAATTAACACTTAATTCAATCAAGTCATGAGCGGTATCTAGCAACACATTATAACCCCCAATTGATTGAAAACTCAGTGGTTTGACTACAACATAGACATTGTTCCTGTGCAATTAGTCCTTTCACCATCTATACCCCACTTGGTTTAGAGTATGGTTAAATTGTTAACTCCCACTAGACTAACTACGTCATACCTCGCCCAAGTGATATTAGTTCTTAACCCTGAGGCTCCTTACTCAATTGAATATGTCACTAAAAACTATCTTTATAACATTTCTACTCTGGCTCGAGATTCCTGAGTAATCACCCCGACAATAAGTAGTAGATATCATCTCCTTTTATCAGGAGTGGTGAATCCTTTATTGTTTACTCAATTACCTTCGAATACCTCAAACTGTACCCAATCACCACCCTTTGAGCAACCTCTGAGAGGCAACAAGGAATGGAGTCAAAGTATAGGATTTATATCCATGGTATCCTTAAACACACTCAAGTCTAAGGATAATTGAACCAGTGCTATGATGAGACTATCATTAACACTAGAATAGATTATCCATATGATTGTCTCATAGCAGGTCATCCAATGTACTTACTACTCTTAGTAAGCATCCACATGTTAACTCTAAACAACTTATGCTTACAATTTATGAGATCCTCTGCTTGATCAAATCAAGGAGTATAATATGTGCTAGTCTGTCCGAATTAATAATGTCCCCTCATATTAATCTTATAACTAGGGATAATTTACATACTAATATAATTACACATGATAGGAATCGCATTACCATGATCTCATCATGATTTCCTTCATGCTGTGTAATATATCAAAGACATCATTAATTTGATTTAAGATCATTATCAATTCATAAAGAACATAAACATCAAATTAAAGAAAATGTCTTTTTATTAATCTTAAAGATTTGTACAATAAGTGCTAAAGGAGTTTGCCTTTAGAGAATTTCGCTAACACTTCTCACCTAGTTCCTAACCTAGTTGCTCTTTTCACCTCATACTAACTATTACCCCTCTTAATAACCCCTAGCTCAATTGGAAAAAGGTAGCTGGTGATTTTTCTAGCTCTTCTATATTGTATTATCCTCAAGATATATTAGAGGTTAGTATATTATATCACTTAAACTATAAATGTTAAAGGAAGGTGCTAAAAGTTAATCTCCAAATTTAGTTAGTTTCTTTATGGGGAAGCATGCGCCGTTCCCATTACTTAATAGTTAGGCTAATAAATAGTGAAAAGGGATGAGATTAAAAGATTCTTTCATTTTTGGGGACATCCTTGTTCTCTTGGAAAACTTAAAGTGCATCTGCTTTAGTTATAATTATTTACAGGACATTTTAAAAGGTACACTAGAGCTATATCATCTTAATAAGTTGAGACTTAATGTCTTTGAATTTCTAAAATTGTTGTAAGTAGAAAGGAAATTGACAAAGGTGATAAAGTGCTAAATATACTAACATACGAATCTTATCTCTATAGATTATGGAAGGAAAGGAATGCTAGGTGCTTCATAGATGTGGGAAGTTCTAAGGAACAAGTCTAAGCTAAGCTTATTTAATGGATTAGAGAATAACATCTACTTAATAAAGAGGCTAGGAACTATAGTGATATAGTTGCACACTTAATAAGAGTTAGCTAGGACTGATGTTCAATGTAGCACTAGTTTGGTGTAATAGTACAAGGTAAGAGTCAAATAAGTATGAGTCTAAGTTAGGGAAATCTAGCGTTATAGAGAAATTTGGTAGTTACCTAGATTGGCCTAGCGAAAATCTTAATCTCTAATTTCATAATTATCTAGCTTGGTGCAATGTATAGAATATTTATCCTAGCTTAGGCATCCTTTTGAATGCTCTGACTGTTATTAACTTATAACTAACCTTGCTTTTCCCGTTGGGTTTCCAATATTATTTCTTTTACCTTTTATTAAAAGAATCTACAACACAAATATGGTCCACCTCCAAACTAAAAGAATCATATTCACCAACCTCATATTTTATGGTTTAGTGAAAACTAAAACAAGTATTATAGAATCAATCAAACTTAATCCTAAAATGACTTTCTATACTCAATCATTTTTCCTTTGAAGAAAATCAAGTAAACATGCAAATGAGATAAAAACACAATGCAATACTTAACATATTTGGCTTACAATAAATTTAGCATACCTTTATTAGCTATATTAACTATTGAACTTTCTATAAACAAATAAAGTTTTATATATACAATTTATATCATTTATAAATATTGACAAGCTTCGTTAGAGATAGTGACAATTTTAAAAATAAACAAGAAATGCTCCCTTAGTAACTTCCCAAGATTTTTTATACAATAATCTTATTTATATTATTACATGACAAAACAAGGATTTTTTTAATGTATTCGACAATTGATATTCAAAATCAAATGAGCTTTCTTTTTAAGAGATTCTTCGCACTATTTAGTCCAAATTGGTGCTTCCCACTGATAGAAGCTAGTGGGACAATTAAACAAATAGTTTTGAAATTACACATATAAGGCATAATATTAGGTAGAATATAAGGACAAAAGCAAAAATTAATAAACATTAATTTATGTACAATATAAGTAATAGGAACTAAATTAGTATTGTAAATTAGCTGAGTTATGAAGAATTTTCAGTAGAGGAGCATTAGTAGGGCTTCAAATAGGAATGATAGTTGGCTTTGTTTAGCTTCTAGGCAAAATGTACTTATCACTTATGTGTGTCACGTCGTTTGAAAATAGTCAAACTATAGAAAGTAACGATTAAAGTGCTATACGATAATATGTTAAAGTTTAGTGATCTAAACGGTATTTTTCAAATCTTAAAATGATATTTGACAAATCTTTAAACCATAGGAGTGGAAAGCAATTAGCCTTAATTAATATATAAGAAAATTATGCATTTTCCATTGAGAAGGAAAATAGCTAAAGTGTCAAATTAATAATTTTCCTTGTATTTAAAATTAAAAAATTACATAAAAATATAATCACAAAAAATCAATGTCTTTTTTTAAATTCCAAATTGAAAAATAAATATGAAAAAACCTAATTTCAAATATCTTAAGACAAAAATAGATATTTAAAAGCTGGAAATTAATTTAAGAATTATTCTGAGAAACTTAAAATTAACGAATGACTAAGTAGACTGAATTAACTCTAAAAGCCATTAAATCTAAAGACTTCAACAATAAGAAAAATATTTAGAACTTGAATATTACTAACTTATTGGTAGAACAGGTAGAGTCTTTTGTGATTCCCATGTGATTTCACTAATTTTAGAAAACACTTTTATGGTTTAAAATTATTTTTAAAATATCTTATAGGAATTAAAAATATTAAAGGCCTTTTCTGCTAATTGTTTTTCCCTATTCAATCCTCTTTGATTTTTCCTTTTTCAGCTAAGAGTCTTCAGTAGACTTATTCCTACTTAAACCCATTTTTTGATTCCTTTCCCTTCCAATAATGGAACCAAACCACACTTCACATATATGGCAAGTTTTATCGCCACTACTTCCTCCTTCCTAATACTCACTCAAGCACTCTCCCTTTTTTAATAACTTACCTCCAAACCCCTTCTTTGGGTATAAATCTACCACCAGATTTGGTAAATGCCTTTACATTTCTCCCTATTTAATTCAACCTTTCTCCACATGCCTTTGATGTATCCTCTTTTCTTATTACATGTTCGATAGCTCAAGCCAAAGCCAAAGTTATTGCTTTAACTGATGCAACCCTTCCTTCTTCTAACACTATAAATGCTAGTTACCTATCTCTTGCCCCCTCCAAATCTACCATTATCCCTCTTTCAAGCTCCATTAAAACTATATATATCTCTTTTCTCTAAGCTCTTGATGATGCTCCCAAAATTAAAAATACTTAGGGTCAAGTTGATGGAGATAGCTGCCTAATTAAGAGTTAAGATACATGTTTCTAAGGGAGAACATAACTGCCTCACCTCCCATTGAACTGCTCAAGTCAGGATGCTATAAATGGTCAAATACTTTGGCAGGTTTCTTTGTAAGGAAAAGACTCACCTTCCCATTTGTGCATACACAAGCTATAGTCAATTAAAGAAAAAGTGGTCTATAAGAGTTATTCATAAATGAAGAACATTGCTTTCTTTTCACATTCTCCAACAAAACTTAGATGATGAAAATAGTTGAATTGGGGCCATGGATTATAGATGGGACACTATTGTTCCTACTAAAGAGGAAACAAGGTATGGATTTAGGAAATATAAGGCTCAAGCACATTCCAATCTAGGTTAAATTTCATTAAATTACACTCAAATATTGATCCATTTCTATACTTAGTTACCTAAAAAGGTCAATAAGCAAGCCTTTATGTCTTGATGAGTAAAATGCAACTATAAAGATGGTATTACATGCATGACTATGTCTTGAAGCTAAACGGGAATGTCAACTACTCGAAAAACTAACAGTCATAAGACTAAATGGTGATAAAAGTTTAAGGAAGTTGATATCCTCATTAACTACTAATAAAAACCTTTAAAACAAGAGAAAATTTAAGAATAGAGGATGACAAGCAAGAAATTCCTTACTAGGAAATATGATGAGCTTGTTAGTGTTGAAGAATGGCTCAATAAAACATTGTCCTAATCTAAAAACTCCTCTAAGCTTTTGACCTAATAAATGTGAAGAATCCTATAGTTTTAGTTAGGTCAATACTCCTTCCTTTACATTTTTCTTGTTCAAGCCTGACCTTGTAACCAAAAGCTCTTTATGAAATATTGACAAAAGATAAATTATCAATGCAAAAGTTTGGTTCTAACAGTTACATTACTCATATACATTACTCATAATCTTTCAAGGTCCTCTATAATAACTCTTAGAAAAGTTTGCTACAACTATGAAATTAGGCCATAACCACACCAACACTCATTCACTTTAATCCTAAGCTCTTTAAAACACTCATACTAATTTTAGGCTAATACTCAAGTTTGTAAATCTCTACAGTTAGCATATGGTATATTTTTAGGCCTAACTAAAAAATCTCTTTTCTAAACATCAATACCTTAAGTATTAATGGAGGGACAAGAAGCTCCATCTAGAAGATATTAGTAAAGTAAGTTAAGAAAAGGGTAATTCTAGCTCCATAACTAATAAAAATGTCCATAATAGCCTATAACATGAGGGGTTTAAAATTCCCCTACAAGTCACAATTAATCTAAGAACATAGCTTGCTCTTTTAAAACTGTAGGAGCAAAACTAAGAATAAAAAACTTCAATTATGACTTAAGGAATTACATTTACTAGTTAGTTATCATAAGGCTAAGATATGTTGTAAATCACTTAACTTGGGGCAATAAATAATTAAAAGAATGGTTCATAGAAAGAGGCTTGACAAATCCCTTACTAACTCTTATTGGACATCAATTTATCCCCTGAGCAAAGCTTAATTTCATAGACACGTCAATTCTAAACACTTTTAATAGAGATACATTTTGCATACAATTGCCTTCTTTCAGAAATCCTGAAAATATTTAACTAGAACACATTAAAGGATTTATGGAAACTATTATCAAAGGATTGGACACTAACCTGAAGGGTCATAAGGCTTACTCAAGATTGAGGAAAATATAAGCATTAAAAATGAAACTAAATGAGGTTAATAAAAAAATATTTAGTGAAACTTGAAAATAAATTTATAATACCAGGGATCTCCTAAGAAAAGCTCATGATGACCTCTACTTGAATCCAAATGACAAAACCTCACTAAAGAAGGAGAAATAAACCTTTACATCATTCACCAAAGCTTTGGAGATATATAATTCTCTACTTAAGCCATAAATAAAGAATTCAATGGATTAACGATGGGGATAAGTGCACTAATGACTTCTTCAATGCATTACTTAATAAAAGGAATGTAAATAAAATAGTGAATATTTTAGGGCCAAGAAGGATATAAGCCTCACATCACTTAAAGATAAAGGAACTAGCATTTAAATACATTAAGGAATCTTTTAATACCAACACTAATAATTGATTTTCTATGGAGAATGATGAAGAATTAATTCCAAACACCATTAATTAAGAAATTTTATAATCCCTCATCAAACCTTTTTTCCCTTTACTAACACCTACGAGAGGGGTGAATTGGTATTGGTGAATAAATAAACATTTTATATATAAAGTAAATAAATATACCAATTTAATGTAAATTACTCACATAATTATAAAGTAATTTAAAGATTATAGGGAAAAATAAATATAAAATAATTTATAGTGGTTCGACAATTAACCTTTGCCTATGTCTATTCTATAAGAAACTTTTTGAAATTTCCATTAGTTCTCTTCCTTCAACTAGGAGAAGACAAACCTTATTATAATAATTAAAAACTTCTTATAATAATATTTTTCATGAGTAAATAGCAACTCTTTTTATAATATTTCTCCAAGTTAAATACTAACCCTACTATAATTGAATTTACAACTTAAAAGACCTTGTTTAATCACTTTAGCATTTTAAATGCTTACTCACTTTAAATTAAAACATTAAATGCTCATAAAATCTTCATAAAAAGTTTTTGAAATGTGTTGATATAACACTTAAATGTTTTCTTATGCCTAAACTAATGAAATCATGTTTTATATGGTTTTGGGATCAAACTAGCTATTGTAATCAAGAACTATTTGTTGCTAATGATTAGTTTCAATGTATTGATTAAATAATATAGCACATGGGTTGACCAATATGTATTAAATGTATATACTTTCTGGCCATTAGGATTTGACATATAATTAATTACAATACAAAATTAATTAATTACAATTAAATTACAAAACAATTAAAGTAATAAAAAGAGATCAAATGGGGCCTTTTCAAACTTTACATGTTGTGTAATGTAACAATTTGTTATACTAATTTATCAACCAATGTTGGTATAAACTCTTGTTACTCTCATTTTCTAACTTTAACCTACATCGGTCAACTAATACCTCCAAAATCATGATTCTAACATCTTCAAATACTCAATCTTAATTTTCTTAATGAAAATTGACTTTAATACTTCTCAAAATGTTTCTAAGAGAATTTTTTAAGGGTTAAGAGGGTTTATATTAAATCAAAACTTTAAATTCTCTTGATGATTAAAAAGACTTATGCAATAAGTTAAAATGTTAATGTGTTTATGCATGATAAATCTCTAAAGTATCAAACAGTATGAAACACAATAAATAATAAATATTCATTTATAACATTATTTTGCCTTTTTTTCATGGTCTTAATTTTTCTCTTCACTTGAATGAGTTTAATTCTAACTTTTCTCTAATATCCTTGTCATATGTATCTTGATTTATGCATGGCCATTATTGCTTACAAGAAAAGAAAGCCAACTCATTAGTACTAGTTATATTTTTTATCATCAAAACATGAATCGAACTTCCCTTGGTTCAACACTTTCACCAAAGAAGATTTATATCAAGCTTTTTTCAATAAGGAAGCTGATAAATCATTAGAACCTTATATTCTGTAGAGCATTCCTACTCTATTTGAAACAATGTGATATAACTCTAACATATAGCATGTTGGTAAATGGTGACCCCAATCACATGTTCAAAAGAACTAGATGCTTAAATCAAGGTGAATATTTTTTCTCTATAGCTCTTCATATTAAGTTTAGAAGCTCTAACTAGGTTATTATTGCAAACTCGTTAAGGCTTTTTACTCTCTTTCATTAAGCTTTAAGGAGCAAAGTCCCCCTTTAAAATAACTAAGAGTCCTAATAAAAACTAAAAAATTCTTTTACAAAGAATATTAACCTCTCCTAGACATGATTCCCAAAAGACTACTCAAAATAACTAGACCTACAACTATAGCAGTGGTGAGTCTAGGTCGATCCCACAAAGAGTGTATATAAAGCTTTTGAAGTGAAATCTATCAGTGTTTAGGTTATAGGGATTTTTTTTGGTTTCGAATAACAAAAATAAAATGAAATTAAACTAATGAAAACAAATTAAAGAAAATATTCAAAAATGATGAAAGTGATGAATACATTAGGAACCCGATCATCAATTTAATCTCGACCTACACACAAATAAACATATTTCATTAAATTGTTGTTCTTATACCTGTCCTAGCAACTATTAATTATAGTTTAACAATAAATTATGTTAATTCTGATTTTCGCATAAGTCATGCTTAACTAAGAGATGCTCGTTAATTAAACCTAGTTATCGAACAACCAAGGATAAACTCTCTAGATTCAATTAGACAGTCGCAGTACGAGTTAGGAAAATAGATTAATCAAGGCAACAACCACATACGTTTGGGTCATTTAACCTAGGTTATATTATCCCTAATGATTACAAACCATTAGTTGCCAAAAATGAATCTCAAAACAAAAATTACAAATTATACTGAAATTCTAGTAATGGGTTTTTACATAAACAATCTAACGATAATAAGAATAAACATAATTCATGCATGAAATCCCAAATTCATAAGCATAGGATAACATAATCGATCCCTAAAGAGAGAAAGAACAATAAAATCAATGACATATATGCTTAATCGGGTTCTTCAGTGTCGATAACACCTCCAAACTAATGTCAGGAATCTAACCCTCTATGGGTATCCAAAGGAATGGAAAATTTCCCCTTCTCTTCTTCAAAATCAAGAGCTCACATCTCAAAGATGAAAACCCCAAACAAAAACATGTTTCTACGATCACAAAATGATGTTTTCATACTAACAATTAGGGTTTAGGTGAGCTGGACATTTCTCACGGGCGTGCATGATGGTGTCACACCCGTGACCTACCTTAGTTAAAGATCACAGTCGTGAGCCTCATTTGCATGGGCATGACTTAGGTTTCATGCCCACCCAAAATGAGTCATGAGGGTGACAAATGTGTCACACCCATGACACCTTTTGTCATGGCCATGAGCCATGTTTCTTCAACATGCACTCTTCATTTTTATGTTTTTTCTTGCCTCCTTTTCTTTTAATCCTTCTACTTCTTACTCTGTAAAGATAAGTGAGTGTGAATCTCAAGAAGACAGCTCAAATACAGTGTTCTAGACTCACTTTAGCTTTTTCGCTCCCGACTTGTACCTAAAACTAAAGATGAACTAAAGCGAATGTCTTAAGCATTACATATCATTAAACATTAAATGTTATGGAATAAATACATAATCAATTAAGGACATATCATTTATTATTGTACAATCCAAACTCCAAATCTGTTACAACCCTAGTGAACTCTTTAAGGCTTTTTACGTATATGTTAGGCTTTATAATCAACAAAAACAAAATTTTCTTATATGTTTCTACAATGGGAGTTGATTTAATAGAACAACTCTCTCTTTTAATAAGCTTTAAGGTGCATCATCCCCCTTTAAAATAACTAGGAGTCCTAATAACAACTAAAATGTTCTTTTACAAAGACTATTAACCTTTACTAGAAATGATTCCAAAAAAATTAGAAGATGGACTAATAAATCATTATTATATTCTAGTAAACTGTAAGTCCTTAGCTACAAATTAAGTAACTTGTGTACATACTATAGCTCCTGATAAGTGTATATCATAATATGTTTTCTAAAGGTTTAAGTGTGTTTTTAAGTGTTTTGTTAGATGAAAATCATATGTTTAGGACCTAAAATTATGTTCTTTTCAGAGTTTTTTGTAGTGTTTTAATTGTTTGATTATTTAAGAGAAAGGTTTTGATCTTAATATTATGTTTCAAGGTTGTTTGATGTATTTGTTAGTTAGTGGAAATAGGAAAATTAAAGAAAACATAAAGAATGCACGATCATACTGTTAATGGACATTTTGAGTGGCTCTTTAGGACTTAATTCAGATTCGTTTATGCTCATTTTATGTTCATCTATAGCG
>JANZXP010003712.1:0-14736 GCA_027576715.1 Erythroxylum flavicans | reverse complement strand
CTGAATGAGAACTTGTGGAATTCTAAGGAAGGTATATGACTTCAAGACTGCTTTAGGAGTGGGCTGAACAGCACCTCTGTAAACAGCTGGAAGTTGAGGTACTGTGGTAGGTGATCTGTAGAATTTCTTTAGACAGGAAACATGGAATACAAGATGAATTTTGGCTTTTAATGGAAGTGTGAGGTGGTAAGCAACCGTCTTAACTTTTTCAGCAATAGGGAAGGGCCTATAAAAGCGAGGAGATAATTTTTTGTTGCTTTTAGAAGTTAAAGTAACTATTAATAAGGGTGAAGCTTATGCAGGACCTTGTCACCAACTTCAAAATGAATGTCACGATGGTGGAAATTATAGGTAGTTTTCATGGTAAATTTTACAGTAAACTCGGTATGGAAAGATATTTTTGGCTCCTCTACGTCTTCTTCCAATTTTTCTGATTCATTTTCATCAACACCTTCTAACTAGAATAGTCGTTTACATTGATGCCTAGTTTATAATGTTCGTCACAATTGAAACATAAGCCCTTGGCATGCTTTTCCTCCATCTGTGCCCAAGTAAGCCTTTTTACAAAGGGTGTTCACTAATTTATACTAGTAGAGCCCTTTCGAGAACCACTTGCCTCTAATTGTTGTTAGATTCCCATTTGTTCATAAAGCCAGGCCAAGCTTATAGTACTAGTCAAATCTCGTGGATTTTGTAGTTCTACTTCTACTGCTACTGCTTTTTTTAAGTCGTTGATGAAGATTTCCATCTCCTGTTCTTAAGATAAGGTATTGACCTTGGCTACCAATTGTTCAAAACGCCTTTGGTACTCCTTGATAGTCCCTATTTGTCTGAGTTTGGACAGTTCCCTAAGCTTGATACTACAGAGTGGAGGTCCAAAACCTAGCTTGCAATTGGTTTTGAATTCATCCCAAGTCAATTATGGTTGGTCTTGCTTTAATTTAATGAACCATAATTGAGCATCTCCTTCTAAATGAAGGATGCCAGTCCAACCTTGTCTTTTACTGCAGTACGTTGATGACGAAAGAAATGCTCGCAGCGATTTAACCAACTCAAAGGGTTAGAAGATCCATTATAGCGTGGAAAATCAAGTTTGGATTATTTTGGAACAAAGTTGCCCCTTCTTAGTTTCCTGCTTTGGTCCATTGTTCTTGTCATCCACGCTGATGACCCTCTCTATGGCTGATGGCTAATTCTCAGGATAGTCTTTTTAGCTGGGTTGCAACATCCTTCTGTCTAGCTTTATTAAGTGTCTTTTCCTTTTCTTTCATTACCCTATCTTTGGCTCGATCTTCTTGGTGCCATAAAGGCTTCAAATTGTTGCTGGAAATTGCATCCGTCTCTCAACACGAGCAGCTTTGATACCAAATTGTCACAGGCCCTAGACTGACTTCGAGTTATGGGACCTTGTAGCTGAATATTAGATAGGTTATGTTTTAGAGACTTCCTCCCTTTATGACCTATCTTGAATGAGGGAATTGTTGGACATTTTTGTCCTTTCCCACAAAGTTGGACAACATTTAATTGCATTATTTAGTTTTTAAATAAATTATCGGTTAAGTTACGTAATTTGATCTAGATAAAGATAATAAATTGGCCCAATAAATGAGCTAAATCAATGGGTCGAAGTTTGGGAAAAAAATGGATCACTTTTAGTGTGGATCTGGTCCATATCGGACTTGTAATGAGGAAGCCCGATGTGGAAGTTATATATATAGGTTAAGATCTCCTACAGTTGCTGATATCAATCGTAAGCATAAGGATTCTTTGACCCGTTAAAAGAGCTTACGTTTTGAGAAAATTGTAGAAAGACCTACATTGCATCCTTATGATGGATTTCTGTGAAGACGGCGGTAGATTCAGGCTCGTTTCGGCTTCAAAAAGCTAGTTTGAAGTTGAGGAATCGAAATCAGGTCCTTTTTGTATTTCTTCATTTTTCTGCCCTTTCACATTTGATTTGGGATACGTAACTAAGGTACCGTTACGTATTACACGTGATATCAGAGCGGTGACGTGATCGGGTGGTTAAAAATAGAGATTTTTCAATTTTTATCCCTATAAGATTTTGAGAGAGTTAACTTTTGTTTCTTGGTTTTTTCTTACTTTTTATTACATGAAAGTAGTATACATGTGTTTAGCCTTGTGAAATAGGTTGAAAACGAGCCCGAGAGTGTGAAAAATAGACTCAAAACTCCCTAAAAATTGCCTTTTTCCAACGAGGGGGCGATTACACACGCGCTCGACCATGAACAATAATGCGGGAGAGGCGATGAGTTTGGCGAGTACGATGCACATGTCAGACACGTGACCAAATACGGACTAGACAAGAGGCTGATCGGAGGGCGACACATGCCATCCACGCTGACACGTGGCTGAAGTTAGCCGTACGGACATCTACAGTAAATTAGAAAAAAACACAAAATTTTTAGATTTCATGTAAGGATACCCCAGTGTGTTTTTGGTCAGTTTCTGGGTCCGAGAAATTCATAAAGTGAATTTTTCTATTTTTCTGGATTTATTACATTAGTAATAAATTAAAGTTTAACTCCAGAAAAAAGAATTAAGGTGTTCTGGATCTGATTTTAAGTGAATTTTCATGCTTCAAACATCACATGAGGCAGATACTTCAAGCTTTCATGTCTCAGGTCTCATGTTCAGTGTTTGAGATCTTATGATAGTTACTCGAAAATGGAAATGAGACATTCTAAAGCCAATTTTTAGTGAATTTTTGTACAACGAACTTGCCATAAAGGAGATACATGAAGTTCTTGTGTATTGGACGGTCGGTTTAGTGTCCAGTAATACATAATAATCACTCTATTGAGATTTTTCTTTTACAAAAATCTGAAATGAAGTTTTTAGAGAATGTCTTAAGCATGAGTGTGTGACAATGAGATTGTGCATTCGAGTTTTTGCATTTATTGGTGTTACATTGTCACATGCTATATTTTCGTAAAGAATGTGAGGATAACATAAAGATGTATCCTTTGTGTTTGTGGACTTTTTGAGTGTTGATGAGAATGTAGTCACCAAAGTGGCATTTCAAGTTAGTATTTTGAATTGTTTTGCTTGCATCTAGGGGGATGTCTCTGATTTTATGTTTGGTTATTCTGCCCAAAGGTGTTGGCCTTACATAATGTTTTGAGATGTTCGTAAAAGCATTAGATGGAGAAAAGTCGTTGCTTAAATGATCTATTCACCTAAAGGTGGTAGTGTTGTGAGAGTTAATGGTTTGTAATTTGATCGCTTTTATGTGGAGGTCTAATTGCATATATTATGTATTCAGCCCAAAGGTGTTTCATAATATTTGTGATCGAATTTTGAGTAAAGATACTATTTAATGGCTTTGAGTATCGTTGTTATCCTACATTTGTGTTGATCTAATCAAAGTTACTTTATAGCCACCTTTTTGGTTAATAAAATCAGTATCGCCATTGAATCCCTGACTGATTTCAATACAAAGAAGTGGACAGAGGATGTATTGACTACTATGGAGATAGATAAGGTTGATATGGCCATACAAATATATAGGCCATCTCCACCTATATCCATGAGTTCAAAAGCTTATAAAGTAGCCTATGAAGTCTAGGATCGGTTTGACGAATTAAGTCTTATGACCATTAAGAGATCCATACCTAACCATCTGCTTAGTGGACTTCTGGACACAGATATAGTGAAGTAATTTCTTCGTAATGTCTCCCAGGGGTACACAATCTTACCTAATGTTGAGACAAGTACCTTGATGAAAGAATTATTCTCTATAAGGCATATGGGAGAAGGGGGAGTAAAAGAGAACATATTAAGAATGATTCATCTTCACAGTAGACTGAAGATGTTAAACATTCCTCTTCCTGATGTCTTCATAATTCACCAAACTCAGAATATACTCCTTCCAGAGTTAAGTAATCTAGTGATGTCATATTATTTACAGGATAAGGAACAGGACTTCAATACTTTGATTGCTAATTGTGTTGTTGATAAGGAGGAACTTAAGCTTGTTACTCCTACAACCCTCGATGCAACTAAATGGAAGGCAAAGATGAAACTCACTAAAATCAAAGGTAAAAAGACCGAATCTTCTCCACATACTAATGCTGGTCAATCCAATGCTGGTAGAGGCCTTAGGGATATAAAGTAACCAGCAGTATAAGGCTTAGAAGGAAAGACTATGACTATCAGATAACTTCTTAGCTTATCAATTTATGAATCTGATTTACGATAGTCGCATTAAGTACTTGGTGGCTATATAATGGAGTATCTGATCAAGTTTATATCCAGGATAAAGCCAAATAAAGAGAAGGAGAAACTGATGGCTCAAAGCAATAAAGAAGTGGAAGTAATATCTATAAGGGATGTATGTACTGAACCGTGTTGCAAGGTTCATTTTGGGTTTTACATGAAACATTTTATATATGATCTTTGGATCAATTTTGGACAAAAAAGGTTGACGTTTTGTATTTACTGCTTATGTTGTACAGTAGTGTTTAATGCAAAATATAATTGTACAACTTTCTTGTCATATGGTTTGTATAGAATGTGTCTTACCCCGAATTAGATATATGCTTATTTGTATCTTGCTAAACAAGTTATGAAATGAAGGGCCTTGATGAATGAAAAGTCATACATAGTGTGGCATAAAAGTTTAAGCCACATTTTCAGAGCTAGAGTTGAGAGATTGATTAAGGAAAGCATTCTCTCAATTCTAAATTATGATGATCTAGAAACATGTGTTGACTATTGCAGGGGTAAGTTGACTAATAAGGATATTAAGGTCAATTCATGTTTCTGACTTGTTTAGTCTAATACTTACCGATATCAGTAGAACTTATACAATTGCATTGTGCAATTCTAAATATATTCTGACATTTGTTAATGATTATCTCCATTACAGTTATGTATTCTCGCTTAAAGATTGAAGGTTGAGAATTAATTGGGAAAATCCATTCAGAATATCAGATTTGATCGTGAAGGAGAATATCATGGAAAACATGGTGTTTCAGGAATTGAAAAGGTCCGTTTGCCAGATATATGGAATCGGTTGAGATAGTGACTTGATTCACTATACCGGGTAGTCTTGAGCAAAATGTTGTGTTGTCAAAAAGGCATAACCGCACCCTAAAAGACTTGAAGAAGTCAATGCAAAACAAGATTAATGTACCTGATTATCTAGAAGTGTGAAAACCCAGTCTCACACACATTCATATGTGGGGCTACCCTACCGAGGTAGTATAATCCTTATAAAGAAAAATTGCTTGCTCATTATGCTCATTACTATTTAGTAAGATATCCTAAACACTCTAAAGACTGCAGATTTTACTCTAAAAAATGAGGGAATAGAATAGTAGAATCACAAATAGCTAAGTTTCTAGAATACGATGTCTAAGATGATGGTGGGCTCGTTGACCCTTCGAATGATAACAGGATGGATACTACAGTTATTATGTACCTGCTACTCATACAGTTAGATCTGGTAGATGTAGGTCTTTATACCGCACCTATACAAGAACAAGAACTCATACCTATACACACAGAGGTTCTTGGGGGTACAAGATCTAATATAGTTATGAAGATCCACCAGAGTGAGATGACCTATTGTCCCATCTGATATCATATTCTATTAGGTGAATAGGATTGTGATATTAGACATGTTACGAATCCGGTTGCTTTTATAGAAGCTGTTTCTGTAACCAATATGGAATTGTGGTGGCTTGCTATGACTTATGAGATGCAAGTCGTGAAATATAATAAGGTCTAGGAGCTAGTTGATTTTATAGCGGAATTGCAAACCTGTCAGTTGTAAATGAAGTTTTAAGAACTAAAGGATTTTAGGATAAAGTCCAGCAGTTTATGTGCTAGCTCAGTTTCCTGATAGTTCACTCAGGAAGAAATGTTGACTTGAATGTTACTTTGTCTCTCGTATTCTCGAAGGATAAATTTTGAGTGATTATGACAATTGTGGCGCATGATGATAAAGAGTTACATCAGATGGTTGTTAAAATCGCTTTCTTGAATAAAGACTTTTATGAAGTGGTATATATGGTACGACCTGAAGGATTTCAAGATCTAGATGGAACTGACATGGTTTGTGTGTTATGCAGATCAATATATGATTTCCATCAAACCTCCTGAAAGTGATATCTTACAGTTGATGAGGTTATGACCTCTTTTGGCTTCATGGAAAATAAAGTTAAAAAGTTGCTTGTACTATGAGGTTAGGGGGAGCAAAGTTATCTTCTTATTACTGCATGTTAATGACATATTGCTCATGTCAAATTACTTGACCATGTTGTATAAGATTAAGTAACGTTTGGTCGAGAACTTTGACATAAATGACCATTTCATCTTTTGTCCTATGTATTTAGATTCACCAAGACAAATCTTAATATTAATCATACCTCTCACAGAGTTTATACACTAAGTATATGTTACAAAGATTTAATACGATTAACTGTAAACCTGTCGTAGCACCTATCTCTCATAGTGAGAGATAATCTTTGGCACAATATCTAAAGAATAAAGTAAAGAGAGAGGTTATGGGAAATGTTTCATATTCTAGTACAATTGATAACCTAATGTATGCTCGGCTAGGTACTAGGGAGGACATTGCATTTACTGTTTGACTATTTGATCAGTATCTGGTTAACTCAAATGTAGACCATTGAAATACAGTCAAGCAAGTGTTAAGATGTTAAAGGGAATCAAAGATTATTTGTTGACATATAAAAAAGTCAACATATTAAACCTCGTAAGGAATCAAGATTCAAATTAAGCTATGTGTCTGAAAGATCGAAAGTTCACTTAAGGTTACAGTTTAAGTTTGTAGATGGTACAATGACATGAAAGTGTGTTAAGTAGACATGAGTGATTTCTTCAATCATGCATGCATAGTATATGCTATAGGGCTACTTCACAGATGGTTTAGCTCAGAAATTACTGTGGTTGATTCAGTGACTAAACCCATTCGGTTGTAATGTGATAATCAAGCTACTATGTTGTTTAATAACAACATTGAATATCAAAGAGTCTTGGCATTTTGAGTTCAAATATTTGACCATGAAGTAGTTGATACGAAAAGGTGACATTAAGGTTTGGAGCATTTAAAGACTGAGGAACTATAAGTCGATTCTTTAACTAAAGGTATTTACCTACTTGTGTTTAGATTACAAGTATAGAGTATAGGTGTTTTGAAGTCCTTAGACTTTGTTAGTTAAAAGATTGTTATGTTTGCCCCATGTACCTTTGTACGTTTTAATGTATTATGACGGTATGATGGTTCATCAATAAAGATGATCATTGTTTATCCTCAGTAATACATGTTATCATACATTGTCATAATACATGTAGAAGTTTTAAGATTTGTGTCAATCTTAAGCATTTAAAGGTCATTGGGCATATATACAGGTTGACTTTGAACCTATGTCATATAGACACATACAGTTTTGTACGGATATCCTTAAAGTTTTACACAATATAGGAGATATAAGTTTTAATCCCATAAAGGTTCTCTAATGCAGGTTAGCATTTAGTTAGAGAACATAAAGGTTTTCTCTAATGTTGTTTAGCATTCGGTGAGAGAAAACGTGATTTCTCTACTACAGTTTAGTACATGCAGTTTAGCATAAAGTTGAAGAAATCGAGACTTACAAACGAAGATGATACGTATTAGATCATAAAGGTATCATCCTAGTTTGCTACACTCTATTTTCCCATTCATATTAGTGATGTATTAGATATGCGTGATTATATTGAATCTGTGTCGCACATGATATATGTATTTGATACTTTTCAGTATCAAAAGCCTTGCAAGACGGAATGATGGACTTTCATTATCTTTGGATCAAATATTTTGTTTTTAAACTTAGTCGACTAATACAGTAGCATAGCTTAACCAAGTTTTTAAAATTGTTTTTTAAACTTGAGTCAAAACTGCAATTAAGTATTGTCAAAAAGGGAGAATGTTGGACATTTTTGTCCTTTCCGGTAAAGATGGACAACATTTAATTGCATTATTTGGTTTTTAAATAAATTATCAGTTAAGTTACGTAATTTGATCTTGATAAAGATAATAAAGTAGCCTAATAAATGATCTACATCAATGTGTCGAAGTCCGGATAGAAAATGGATCCCTTTTAGTATGGACATGGTCCATATTAGACTTGTAATGGGGAAGTCTGATATGGAAGCTATATATATAGGTTAAGATCTCCTACAATTCTTGATATCAATCGTAAGCATAAGGATTCTCTGACTCTTTAAAAGAGGTTACATTTTGAAAAAACTATAAAAAGACCTAAACTGCATCCTGGTGATGGATTCCTGTGAAGACGACAGTCGATTCAGGCTCATTTTGGCTTCTAAAAACTCGTTTGAAGTTGAGGAACTAAAATCAGGTACTTTTCGCATTTCTTCATTTTTTTGCCCTTTCACGTTCGATCTGGAATACTTAACTAAGGTACCGTTACGTATTACAAGAATAAGAGCTTGATAAGAGAGAACTCTTCGATCTCTAGAACTAATAATGAGTCAACAAAAATTCTGCTTGTTTATTCATGCTCTAAAGAGTTGTATCAAAACTAGCTTACAACCCTTAACAATCCTTACTTTTCAGCAATAAAAATCTCAAGTGAAAGATAAAACAACTTATTAAAATAAAACAAACTCCTAATATTCTGATATCTTATTCAAATAACTTATCTACTCTTTCTTTCCCCATATTTGAATATTGAAATAACTTATCTACTCCTTCCTTTGTCCACATTTGAATTTGCTATGTCTGAATCTCTGGTAAACTTGGTCAAAGGGGCCACCTTGACAACAGACTCTTGTTCCCCCTGCTACGCTTGACCCACAACAGACATATGTTTCCATAAGATGCTAGGGGCTAATTAGCATCAATGAGTGGTTTTATAACTCTAAAGGATTTTGCTCCTATCTTGAGAGGGTTCCTTTCTACCCCCTAATCCTAACCTGGTTGATCAACTAACATATGGAGGGCAATCTTTGAGGAAATTCACTAATAGATCTTCTAAAGACATATTCAGGTCTTATGTTTCAAAAGTCAATAGTATAAAATTGTTTAGTTCAAGCAAAGATCCTTAGAAGTCTTCTTAGTTTCTAGCTTGCAATTAGGAATAGACTCAATACATTAGATATGATTAAGGGAACAGGTAACTCTAATCCTATATACAGGTTGTACAACATGGAAGTTGAAAAACTTAGTCATCTCCTTTTTAAATGTGGCTATATAATGTTTCTTTGGCCAAGCATTCAACTGTATATAATCAATTTTGTCCAAAAATGGAGTAGGAGAACAAAATGCAATGGCTACGCAACCTCATTAATTGTTTGATGGAGATCGCATCCTTTTCAAATTTGCTCTTGGGTGCACTATATACTCTATATAGAGGGAACGAATACTAGATTATTTAGGCATCAATCGCAAGATTCATAAGTTACCATTCAAAGGAACTTAGCATAGATAAGGGAAATTGTTATGGAAAGATGCTAGGAATTGAACCTTTCACAGAGCATTGGTAAAAGATGGAATGTTTAAAAGCAAGCTAAGCTAATAACTAGATTGTTAAACTTGTCTTAATTATCGCTCTTGTACTTATAATAGCTTCAGCCATTATACTCCTTTTAGATATTTTCAATATATTCTTTGACTTAATAAAACCTGTATATTTTAAATTTTGTTAAAAATTATATAAAATATAAATTTTAATCATTTATTAAATAAAAATAACTAAATAAATGATCTAAAAATTTTGTATAAAAATCATTCATCTTAAATGCTCTACAGACCTTGGATTTTCCCTAGATCTTCATTCAATGGATCTTAGAATGAATTACAACCCCTTCCTTTAAAATCTTGGTGAATGGAAAACCTAGTAAACATTTTAAAAGCTCCAAGGGGATCAAAAAAGGGATCCCATCACTTAAAATATCTTTGCTCTTGTTATGGAAGTGTTTAATAGAACTCTTAAAAGTAATTGTGGATCGCACAAAAGCCTTTAAATTTTACGCCAAATGCAAAAATTAGAGCATCACTAACTTGTGTTTTGCAGATGAGCTTATACTCCTATCCAATGCAGATCAAATCTCAATCTCCACTCTAATGAAAGCTTTGAAAATCTTCAGCTAACTCTCTAGTTTGGAAGTTAATTGTGCAAAAAGTAGTTTCCTATTATTTAACTCTGCTTTGGAGAATGAATCAGTTATCAATTCCATCACTTTTTTTTTCAGGTTTCAATCATTCCCAACGGTCTATCTTGGTAATCCAATCTTAATTTCCAGTCCCACTTCTATTGACTTTGCTTTTCTAATTGAAAGAATCAAAAGTATAATTGCATTTTGAAGTTTTAAATCTCTATCCATTGTAGAAAGGATTCAACTTATATCTTTTGTTCTAAACTCTATTAATGTATTTTGGGCTGCACACCTGGTTATTCCTAGGAATATCATTAAAACTATAGAGAGGATTTACAATAACTTTCTTTGGAGTGGACATGAGGAAACTACTAGGAGGGCTAAAATGCAATGGAAAGATGTTTGTATTTCTAAGGGTAAGGGTGGGCTTGGGATCATCTCACTAAAATTGATGAATTCTATAATGCTAGTTAAAAGACTTTGGAGATTATTGATAAACAAGTAATCCTTTTGGTGCAAATAGGTTCATGACATATTCGTAAAGAAAAGAATCATTTGGAGCATTAAAATCAAATTCTCGTTAACTTCTAATTGGAAGGCTATCCTAAAAACAAAAGATCTTTTAAGGAATGAGTTTGTTAATCGAGTTGGAAATGATTAACTAACCAGTTTTTGGTTGATTATTGGTTATCTTGTGGTCCTTTAATCAACGTGCAAGAGACGGATGGATTCAAATCCTTACTTAATCAGGGGTGACAATTGTAGAAGCTTTAAGGGACAGATGAAAATTATTACAAAATATAATCCCTAGATCTATATATGAAGAACTTCACCAAACCACAGATGAATATTATTACAAAATGTAATCCCCAAATCTATACATGAAGAACTTCACCAAACTAACTTGCTTGGGGTGGAGGATAGTATTATCTGTAAACACACTAAAAATGGGAAATTTACCAACCAATCATATAGAAAATTCTTGCATAAACATTATATTACAATTCCTTGGACCAAGGTGGTCTGGATCTAGCACTGTCACCCAAGAGTTACCTTTATTTTGTGGTTATCTATGAAGGATAGATTGCCAACTGTAGATAAGTTGAAGAACTTTCTCAATATTTCCAACTGGTGCATCCTCTGTCAGAAGGCTGAGGAAAGTCATGACCATTTGTTCTTTCAATGTGCTTTTATTAACACTAGCTAGAAGATGATTATGCTCAAATTACATTATGGATGCCCTTTGTCATTGGAACTCTATCAAAACATGGAATGGCCATTTTAAACAAGCCGCTGAATCAGTCAAGTGGTGCTTCTACATAGCTCTATCTGTTATTGTCAAAGCTATCTGGGATGAGTGGAACTCTCGTATATTTTAGAATAAAAGTCTAACCAAGGAGCAATTTACAATAACATGTTCCTATAAATTAGAAGTTGTCTCAGTCTATACAAGATCAGTTTACAGAATAATGATTGATGGTCTAGAATGAATATCTACTTTCTACAATGCCTAAGAAGGTTGCTCTTATTTTGTCTAATGTGTTTCAATTAACTTTACAACTATGTACTGCTCTTTTGTAACTTGTCTATAACTTTTGATTGCCTTAAATGACAAAATTCATTATATTTTCTACAAAAAAAAACCATCACCTTTTTGTTGATCATCATTATTCAAATAAGAACCATCATAATATTAGTCTGATGTACACAAAATTAATTAAATCTCATAAATTCTTAATTGCTATAAATATAACTAACAGCCAACTCTTACTGTTAATTTTGTTTATGTAAACCACCACATCAGCTAAACCTTTCTAAATCAACAAATACGTTGATTTTTAATAAGTATAGTATTTAATAAATTAAAACTATAAGGGTTTAAAATTTCTTCTCAAGAGTGATAAATGAGTGGTTAGTTGATTTTTCATTATTTTTAACCAATTGTTTTATAATTTAATCATAACCATTTATTTATTAAAATTTTCATATATACAATGATGTAGGTGGGCCAAAATTATGTGATAATCTACATTAACAAGGCTGACAATAAAGATTAATGGATTCAACCTTTATGCTACATTTGTAACAAATTAAAACTTTTAACATTTGATTGATAACTATTAGTACTTAAAGCTAGTACTACAAAATTGAATAAACTTTTCAATCTCAATTGTATGAAATCAAATCATGCAATAATATTTTAGATATATTAGAACAAGAATAAAATGTATAATAGAATCACAATAAATTAATCTATAAAATTGCATTAAAAAAATGAAATCATATTGCTAGCACAACTTAGGGTTCATCACACCTAGACACTGGACAACTTAATTCCTACCATAGAAACGAAATCAATGAAAAATATACAAAAGAATAATTAGAAAACAAAGAAATCATAATTCTAAATCTCCCTTGTTCTTCTAATAAATCTTTTTGCAAGTTGGATTGGATGAAGCTCTATAATGAACCTCTTGGCATTATTTTCATGTTTTCCTCATCCCCTGATCATAATTGTCACCTCTTTATATGTCTTACGACTTAAAATTGCTTAAAAATTTGGTTCCCCTATTTTGCCTCCATTCATGTCCTTTTATAATAACAATTAGGGGTTATGAGATATACACAGTCATTTACACGACTACGTAGGTGACGGTATAGCCCCAAAAATACCTAAAATCATGACTTTACATGGTTATAGAGACTTACATAGCCATATACATGGTCTTGTATCTTCAAGTTGCTTCAAATCTTTGTTTTATGCCACGATTTTATCTGAATTCTTCTCCTTTAGTCCAAGAAGGCTATTATCACCTACAAACACATTTGAAGTGAAATAAGTACCAAAAATACTATCAAACCATTAAATAATAAGCAAAACACATTAAATACAAGTATATAAATATAGTCAAATAATCATTTATCAAACATTCCGACACTTAAACTTTTGCTTATCCTCAAGCACTTCATAATCTAAATCATTAATTTTACAAACATCCATCTCTTATTAACCTCAACCTATCCATCCACACTCTAAATCATCATATCATATTAATCAAATTAACATAAAAATAGAATCAAATTAGTCTAGAACTAACCTTCATAAGTCAATATCAATCATAATCAAAACAATAATCTTTTTGAAATCAAAAGAGCAAATCTTTACACCCTCACCAAGAATTCACCCAATGCACTCAAGTGTTTAGGGTAACCAGTAGAAAACTCTCAAATCAATGTGCAACAAAATTCTTAACCATAAGCTTGCAATGTTATCATATATTCACCATTTATAAGTAAACTAGAAACAAAAATCAAAAGGTCTTGTCACAAGATTTAATTGGGTTTAGGTAAGGTATGATTGGGATGATAAAAAAGGGGTGATAAAATTGAAGGGGATTTACAAAAACATGATTTCAAGAATTACAAAAAACTTATTCTTCAAAATATGTAGGTCCTTCACATTACAAATCCATTGGTACCATAACTTTAACACATTTTTTTAGGCTAGTAACATTTTTTTTAAAATTAATCATGTACCAATAATTAAAGAAATGTTGGACCTTTTCAAATTTTAAGTTTCTAAAAATCAAGTAATGTAAATAACCTTCAGGGTTTAAATTGATAGAAAAGGCTTCAAGAAAGATAAGACAAAGAATAATAATGGGGTTGTAATTAATGAAAAAGGCTAAGGCTTAAAATTGGCTACTCCTAAGGGATAAAATATGATAGGGTATTTGAAGAAAATATGCTAAACAATTGTTGAATCTAAATGATTTTATCACTTCAATGCTTATAATTTAACATATGTGGTCTCGATAGATATAGAATTATCCAATTATGCATGATATCATACATGAAAGAATAAAAGAGCTTAAAAATTGCTGTATTTGCTCATAGGCTCACAAGCTCACACAAAACGAATCTTATGTGCGTAAATAATATGCACTTTTCATTCAAATTGACAATCTCAATGACCATTAATAACATGACTTATAAAAGCAAATTTATTCTAACTTTCATCCTTTTGCATACTAATGCAACTCAATAATCAATAATGATTTCAAGTATTTATGGACAGATTTTAACTAATTCAGGATATCAGTTAATAAAATTTAATAACAAAGATTATAATAAACTTGGTAAATCCCTTCCCTAGACATGTCAATTTAGGCCCGTGGTCAACAGATTTAGCCCGGTTTGACCGGGCCACTGGCCGTGTACCAGCGAGCATGGCCACGGCCCGTGAAGTACGAGCCATGGGCATGCGTGGAAGGGCCACGAGCCGGCCCGTGGCCTATGAAACCGTGGACGAGCCAGCCAGTGGCCCATAGCCCGCCCACCACCAAAAAAAATTTAATAAATATTTTAATTATTCATTAAAATAATTAATAAATAATTTAAGTAAATTAAAAAATTTTAATTAATGTAATTCATAATTTTAACAATAACTTTTGACTTGTTAACGTATTAACTTTTCATATAAATATCCTAATTAATTGGATTAAATATTCTAATTAATCATACCATTACATACATCTCAATAACTTTATTATATCATAATTAATTAATTATATGTTGTTATAATTT
>JANZXP010003641.1:1351-14742 GCA_027576715.1 Erythroxylum flavicans | reverse complement strand
TGATATAAAGTAATGACGGAGATGATTTAGCGATAAAATAAGTATGCATAATATAGGATTGGTAAGTGTATCAGTGTGCTATACGTCAATACGGCCCCTCAAGTTGGAGCATAAAGGTTCGTAATGCCCAACTTGGAGACAAGAGTATGAAAGTGATCTCGGTCAAGGGTTTTGGTGAAGAGGTCAGCAGGTTGATTGTTTGACGGTATATGTGCAGTTCGTATTTTTCCAGTTTGAATGTGTTCACGTATGAAGTGACGATTGATCTCGATATATTTGGTGCGTTCATGGAAGACAGGGTTGGCAGCTATATGGATGGCAGATTGATTATCACAATAAAGGCGAGCAGCTGTTTGAAAATAGACGCATAAATCTTGAAAGAGGTGATGTAGCCATAATAACTCACTTGTCGTATGGGCCATGGCGCGGTATTTTGCTTCAGCGGATGATCGAGAGACTGTGGTTTGTTTCTTAGACTTCCAAGATATTGGAGAATGGCCCAAACATACAAAGTAGCTCGTAGTAGATCTTTTTGTGGTAGGACAGCTTGCCCAATCAGAATCACAATAGGCGTTTAGGTGAAGGGTGCTTGAGCTTGAGAGAAGAATGCCTTGACTAGGGGGGCTTTGATATAGCGAAGCATGGCAGCATCAAGGTGAGGCTTTCTTGGAGCATTGAGAAATTGACTAAGCACTTGAACAGAATAGCTAAGATCAGGCCGCGTAATGGTCAGGTAAAAAGTTTCCCAACAAGGCGGCGATATTGAGAGATGTCTTCCAATAAGTCTCCTTTATCTTCTGATAGGTGGTGTTTTTGCTCCACTGGGGATGCAGCGGATTTGGCAGCTAGCATACCTGTGTCATGTAAGATATCTAAAGCATATATACATTGAGAAAGGATAATTAATACCTTTGGGAGAGCGTGCTACTTCAAGCCCAATGAAGCACTTCAAAGGACCAAAGTCTTTGATGCGAAATTGATTGTGGAGTTGATTCTTGAGCTCATGATTTTCAGCAGTATCATTGCTAGCAATTATCACATCATCAACATAGATAAGGACAACAATGAAATTTTGTTCATGAAGTGAAGTGAAGAGAGAGTGATCAGCCTTGGATTGTTTGAATCCAAGATTGGTTAATATAGATGTGAACTTCTCAAACTATTGTCTTGAAGCTTGTTTAAGACCATAAAGAGATTTTTGTAGCCTACATACTCTAGAATCTCCAGGACAACGAAAACCTTAAGGGACCTGTATATAAATTTCCTCATGAAGATCGCTATGCAAAAAAGCATTATTGACGTCAAGTTGGTGCAAATCCCAATTACTAATGGCTGCAAGAGCCAATAGGCAACGAATAGTAGTGAGCTTAGCAACTGGTGCAAAAATCTCGTGATAGTCTACTACTTCGATTTGATTAAATCCTTTGTCAACTAAACGAGCTTTGAATTGCTCATTAGTACCATCAACCTTATATTTAATCTTGTATACCCATTTGGAAGCAATGGTTCGTTTCCCTGTAGGGAGATATTCTAATGTCCAAGTATTGTTAGCTTCAAGTGCTGCAATTTCAGCGCGCATTGCCTCTTGCTAACGAGGATCTTTGAATGCTTTTGAAAATGTGGAAGGCTCATCTATGGAGGAGATGGCCTCTAAAAAAGCTTTATATGATGATGAAAAACGATTATATGAAATGACGGAGGAAAGAGGATAAGTAATACCTGAATTAGCGGATGTTGTTGGGGCCAAAGATTCTGGAATGTCATATGAAAAACCTTGAAGTTTAGTGGATAGTTGACGCATGCGTTTTGGTCTAGCTTCTGTTGGTTGTTGCGTGGTGGTAGTAACATCAATCTCTGTTGTGATAGGATCTATGTTCGTGGTTGTGGATGTATGTATTGGTTCATTTGTAGTGTTAGTTAGGAGCCTCATGTTCATACAAGGGTACTGGTAGCACTACATTGGATGGTTAGAGTGGAGGTTCAATGGAAAAGGGCAATATATGCTCATGGAAAATAACATCACGTGAGATGAAACTCTTATTTGTTTCCAAATTATATACCTTATAACCTTTTTGACCATATGGGTAGCCAATGAATGATTATGAGCATAGCATACTGAACCAAAAACGCGAAGATGATCATAGGTGGGATTCTTACGGGTGAGAACTTCATATGGAGTCTTACCGGACAACAATGGTGTAGGCGTGATATTGATCAAATCTGCTACAGTAAGAGCACATTCCCCCAAAAAACGTAGTGGAAGATTATCTTGAAACCGCAAGGCACAAGCTACATCAAGGATATGTCTGTGTTTGCGCTAGACAACTCCATTCTGTTGAGGTGTATAGGCGCAAGTAGTTTGCAATTCGATACCATTGTTAAACCAAAATTCTTTAAGTGCATGAGATGTGAATTCACCACCGTTATCACTGTGTATCTTTTGAATGTCGAGAGAAATTTGAGTCTAAATCATTTTGTAAAATAATATTAAGTATTTATATGTCTCAGACTTAAAATGCATGGGATAAACCCAAGTGCAACGTGAATAATCATCAACAATAGTGCGAAAAAATGTTAACCACTTAAAGAAGATGTAGCATAGGATCCCCAAATATCACAATGTATAAGGAAAAACAACGGGCACTTTTATTAATACTAGGATGAAAGGGTAGATGAGATTGTTTAGATTTATGGCAAATATCACAAACAAACTCAGATGGGATAGTAACATCAAGAGTGGAAATGTGTTTGATTTTAGAAAGCGATGCATGTCCTAGACGTTGATGCCAAAGGTCAGTACTCGAAACATGAAAAAAAAGCAGTAGAAGGTTGGCGAAAATTGCATTTGTAAACTCCATCTTGTAATTTTCCCAATCCAATCAACTTCCTCGTTTTGAGGTCCTAAAAAACGTAAAAATCGGCAAGGAAAATAACGGCACAATTGAGGTCCTTAGTGATTTTTGCTATTGATTATAAATTACAAATAAAATCCCGTATATATAGGACATTACAAAGCCTGATATTCGATGATAAAGTAGTAGTGCCAATGTGAGTAATAGGTAAAGTATTGCCATTGGGTATGCTAACTGTTGCACGGTGTTGGACATGATTTGCATCATCTAGCATATCTTTTGATCCAACCATATGATCAGAAGCACCATTATCAACTATGCACGTATTAGAATTAGAAGTTTGCTTACTAGCACAATTGGCCAAGTTCAAGGAGTTGCCATCAAGGAGCTGCATCAATTGGTTATATTGACTTATAGAGAGACCGGTGATGGGTGAGGTACTATTATTACTGGCGGAAGTGGTGGCTATGTGGGCTAGGTGTGTTCGAGCCTTTGAATTGGACGAATTGTCATTGATTGATGCAGTATAAAAAATATGATTTTTTATTTTATTTTGATCAGTCTTACATTTTTGCTTCCAGTTGCGAGGATACCCAATCAATTGAAAACATTTATCCTTTGTGTGCCCTGTATTGTTGCAGTGCTCACATCGCTTTTGATTACAGTAAGAGGCCCTAACATTAATATGATCTACCTTAGTAGTAAGAGCTGTGGCTTTCACGATTGGGACACAGGCTCCAATCAAACCATGTTGTTTTTCCTCATGAATGACCATTGTATAAACCCTGCTCAAAAAGGGAAGAGGGTCTGAATTCAATATTTGAGAACATATCGTTTTGAATAGTCGGGTGATGTTGGATCCGGTTTGTCTAGTGTGCCATCAAAAAATGACATTTTGTTTTCAACGTAGAGAGCACTTTGCATGGCTCTCCTCCAAGTAGGATAATTATCCCCATTCAGAAGTATCGACGCTTAGACATTTCTGGATCATGGAAGCTAATGCTAATCTGGAGCGTACTGTTAGTCAACCTAAATGGTCTCACTTTCATTGTTTGTTCTGTTTTAAAATTTTGTATTGAATTATGTGATGTGAATGTGTTGATTTCTGGACAACAAATGTCTGAGGCGTTTGATGCATGTAAACAAAAAATCATTGGAAATGCTCCTTGAATGTGAATTTTACTGAATAAGTGATTCTCAACTTAAATGTTGAATGCTGGACCAAGGTCCGATGATAAATGTGAATGAGAATGTGAACGTGAACGTGAATGTGAACATGCAAAATTGAGCACAATTGATTGACTGAATACATGTGATGCATTCTGTTACATGAATGCATGATAATATAAAGGCTATTGTGACTAGAGTAGCCACCAAAAAAGAGCTTAAAGCTCAAAAGTGAAAAAAAGCTTTAAGCTCAAAATGTGGTAAGAGCCTCTGGCTCACTATGTAAAATGAGCCCTATATCTCCAACGAATAAGGGACAATTATTAATGAGCTCGGTATCCACAATAGATACAGGACAGTTAGAGGTACTCAGTCATAATAATAACAGTTGAAAGTGAGTATCATCAGCATTGCATATGCATTTGATATGTATGATTTAAATAATTGAAATAAATAGTTTGTGTTGGACCCCATTTTCAGAGCTCAACTATTCAGAATATCAAAAGACATGAATGTATTATCCTATAAGGTTATTTCCATGGGATCTCTCTAGCAAAAACTAGTTCAGACAGTGGAATCACAAATTGACTTCTTCAGAACAATTGTAGCTCAATGTCTCTAGTTTATTTTGAAATAAAAATCATCTCATTCAGGGCTCTACGGGGTCAAGATATGATTAAAATACCGAAGTATGTTCAGTAAAACAATCAATTCATGCTCTTTCAGTCATTTCTCTCACTTTCTCTCCATTAATATTTTTAGAATCAACCACAATGGATACCAAAATTTTATTTAAAGGTAGAAAAATATGTTAGGAATCTATTAGTTCCAAAATCACCTTAGTTGGAGATCGAGTGATGAAGTTATGGCTAAAAGAGTCAAACCTGATTATGTCCTCAATCATATTGTACCTATCTTGGGACAATTAGTATGACTTTCCCTATAGATATCGGATTTTGGTCTTTTTAGGATGGTTTCTAAGAGGACTTAGAGATCTACAACTTTTATGAAGACTTTGAAGAAAGATTTTTCCATCTAGAGGGTCAAAATTGCTTCGTCTAGCGCTTCATCTGGTGCCTATGCTTCGTCTAGTGCTTCGTCTGATGCTTCTTCTAGTGCTCATCTGATGCTTCCTTTGATGCTTCGTCTGGTGCTTCGTCTGATGCTTTGTCTAGTGCTTTGTCTGATGCTTCATCTGGTGCTTCGTCTGATGCTTCGTCTGGTACCTATGCTTCATCTGGTACCTATGTTTAGTCTAGTACCTATGCTTCGTCTAACGGCCATATCTTTTGTGTCCAAAGTCTAAAAATTCTATACTTTATATCGTTGGAAATCTAAGAAAAAGATTTACAACTTTTAAGAAGACAACTTTGGCTAATTCTACCTAAATCTATACAGGTTTTTCCCTTAAATTCAGAATATAATTTCTACACCTATGAAAGCTTGTAAAATGCTATATCTCTTCATATCACTTCAACTACTAAGTACTTTCATTAAATTCTTGAATCCCACCTCAAAATGATTAATCCCATACAACCTTTCCAATCTCTAACATGCTAACATGTTATTCTAAAACAAACAACGATTTTTGCAATCTCAACGAAGAAGAATATGCATATACCTATTCCACTTCCACAACCATCATCCTCAACCTGTAAAAATAACATCATCATACACCAAAAGCAATTTCTCAAATTCTCATTCTCATTACTAAGCAAAGAAAATATTTGAACAAGCTTTACTACATATCAACATACACATCACTAACTTAAAACAAAATGCCAAGGATGCTCATGTTTGATATGCCTATAAAGTTATTCAAAATGTTTACTAACTTAGTACAAAAGTCTCTAACTATCTTGAAGTTTCCGATGCCTTGCGAGGATTTCTAACCGTCTCGTTCTGTACCTGAGAAGGGGGAAAAAGGATGGGTTGAGCTACACAACTCAGTGGCTAACACATTTATAGCCATCGGCAATTGACCATAATTCAAGCATATGCACATGTATAGCTAGCAATTTAAGCGTTAATCAATTTAGTCCAAAACTCACACTTGACAATTCAAAGATGCAATGCACAAACAAATGGCTTGAGAGTTCCGTAGAATGAAACGGAGAAACCAAAGTTTCCGCCGTGAACAAAACGAGTCCGATTTCTCAAGATCTCGTGGCCTCAAGCAGGCAATCGGGAGCAGGCTATAGTTTAACGTACACATGACTAACAAAACGGGTTCCTCTCTTGCCCAATCACAAACAAATTTTATGCTCAATACAGTCAATCACAGATCCATAATCTCATGCTTCTTTTACTTTTTCTTCTTTCCCTTTATACAAATATCATAACTTTTTTTAAGGCATAACAAAATCATAATTCATCATGCATTTTCAAACATTCACAACAATTTCAATTTTAGGCAAATCAAATGCAAGCAAATCAACATACACACACATAGGTAAAAAATTTCCCAGTTACACAATAACTATGAATACATTACCCACCTAAATCCTTTGCAAAAATCTAACTCAAGGTTGTCTTTCATCTTGTTTTTGGGTAGGATTCTCTTGGTTTCCTAAAACAACCAAGATTCCATTCAAAACAACATTCTAATAAAATTTATAAACTTCAATAATCACAAAAAATAACCTCAAACTCAACCTACCCATAGTCCATCTAGAATAGAAAACCCAAGACCTAGTTTAGAAACTCTAGGAATCAAATTGAGAACCCAAAAAGCACATTCGCTAAATATTGATTCTAGAATACATAAACCCATGCATTTTCTAAGCTTCATGAACCAAAATCCTTCCAAAAATCTAAAAGATTACACATGAACTTACCTTGAATCTTCACCAATCAAAGAGTTTCTTGGCTCTAATGAAAGCTCTTCTCTTCCTTTACATTTTTCTCTTCTTGAACCACCTCAAAATCTCTCTCAAAAGCTAAAAAATGATGAAACCCTAGCTCATCTCTCTTCTTTTCTCTCAAACCATCGAAACTCTCTTCTCCTCTCTCTATTTTTGTTGTTTTCTTCTTTCTCTCACTTATTCACATTTTTATCCTTCTTAAAAGCAAGACAACACTTTTCCTCTTCCCAGTTTACCCTTAATGAGTGCTAAAAGTCATATTTGCCCTTCCTTTAATGCTTCTTGCCTTTTAAACTTAAGTGACATGCCAAAATTGCCCTTATACATTCTTACTACTTTAATCTAATTTACCAATGTAATAAAATCCTATTAACACTAAAATAAATAATTAAACTCCAATAATAATTCTATTATGACCTCATAATCCATTCTAAGGTAAAAATTCAAATTCCATGCTTATTTCATAAACTATCATGCTTAATTCAACGAAAAAATTCAGGGGCCAACACTTATGGTATTCCATATACCATATGCCATGCCTGGTATTTCATACATGGTGTCCGTGGGTGTATACACATATGTATGTATAGTACTTGTGATATAGGATATATGATGATAGTAATGTGTATGCGGCAAAACCATGGTTATAGAGTGTATGGAATCACATGTATTATGGGTATGTACCAGATTTTTATAATAGTTATATCATCCCTTGCCTACAGTTAAACAACTATCACTATCAAAGGTATTGTATGGACCTAGTAAGGTATGTACCCGTACACATATAATTAGTACATATGTTATATGGCAATACATATTTGGACCCAAATCCTATGCCATATATTGTATTAGTAGCATATGGATACATTGCTATAGGATATATATACGCCTGTCATAATTGTACAGTACATACCTTTGGATTATTATGGGTATGTCATGGCACTAATACCATATAGTCCTACAAACATAGTATAGTATGAATTACACTATACTAGTCAATCATGTATGGACATTATCATACAATGGTATGTAATACTCTATATATGTGTAGGATTATACCACAGTTGGATAGTATATGCAAACATAATGGAGGGTAATTTATATGTACGGTATACTATACTTACACACACCACTACCTTTTATTCCTTAGGTGTATGACTATGTAAGTTATCATGTATATGGGAGCATATGTAATGATGCATTATATATATACCGTAGTGTCTAGAAATGTCCAATGTACTTACACGTTGGGTTGTATACCCTACATATCATGATAACTTACATAGTCATACCCCTAGGGAAATAGGCGTTTGACCTATGGTACCATTAGACTATATTAACTAAAAATATGTCAGGCCCATATAATACTATGTAAAACAGCCATATAGTATAATTGTTGTTATATCAAGCATGTATAACCACACAAAAATATATGGTTATATAATCTGGGTATTTGAGTATTACATATATGCTATCAATAACACATGTAATCACTGGATAGTATATTAAGGTTATTATAAAGTAGGTGGGTAAGATACATAAGGTTAATTGTAACGTATGTACATAATGTGTGGATACATGTATTGCCTATAACAGACTAGGGTACTTCCACTCTCATATCTAAGGTGTACAATATTACTTACAGAGGGGCTATACCAAAGGAACCTCCCACATTACTACATTAAATATTGATGGTTGGTGACAAGAGTTCACAGAACTAATGTACATGTACACCATTATAGGTGGTTGGTTATAAAACAAATATAGGGTTGCTAACTCTTATTTGGTTGTTATAAGGTATCAGGACATTAGGTAGGTTCTCATAATAACAAGTGTATGTTGTTACTATATTTGATTAATGTCCACACATATTACTAAAGGTAACGAGTAATGTTATACATATGTGCTAAAGGTAATGAGTAACAAGCATATACAATAGTGGGATCAATATATACACTATAGGTTATCTTACTGTTAGGTATATCCTATATATTAACATTTAAAGGTTGGAACTTCAGGCTGATGTGTCATATATTAACACTTGGAAATGTGTTTTAGTTTGGTGTGAGATTATGGGCCCATAACTTTGGTAAACTAGGACGTATACCTATATATTGTATGGACACCCAAATCATTCCAATATCCCATATCTGTCAAACTACAGGACCTAAGTAAGCCATACAGGTTCTTTAATTAGCTATGTACACATCTCATATATATCATATATGTGGCATCTTATCAAAGAATGGACACCGGTACTCAATTAGTCATATAATTGTGGTGTTATAGGTGCTACATTCGTTGCAGATAAATGTAGCACCTATATATGTTTACTAAAGAGTGGATGTATGGGTATGCACATAATACCATATCATATTTGCCAGTAATATGCTACTCTCATGGAACCATATATGGCATAACTATGTCTAAATGTATCCCTAAATACATTACTAGGGATATTGGACCAACCCTACATTTATATCCTTATAAACATATGTACCATATACCACATATACATGGTAATCCTATATCCATATGATATAACTACATATACCATCGGCAATACATATGGTATGATGTATTGGATTATATGGTTATGGATAATCCATCACCAATGTGTATGGATAAATTAGTACAGTTTATATATCCACATTAATATATTAGGTGGTTACCATGTCCATATTTACTCTATATACATGATACTATTCATGCAATGGTACTAAGAGTAATACTCACCTAACCAATGTACTATACATAAGGCATATAAACCATTCCATGTGCTCTGATGGTATATTTATGATTGTCCCATATATACGTAAGAGTACAATGTTATATGGGTGCACTATGGTATAATTTACAGGTATACTAATAATTGTCATATGCTACTATACCCGTAGCATAGGATAATATGTTAGATGTGTATTTTTATATGTACATATAAATGTACCCACACTTACCAAAATTGTACAGATAAACATGTAATATATATATTAGGATATTTATAATAGTAATAACATATGTTACCCATAGAGGTTATCAGATAACTACACTTCATACCCAAATGTATGAAGGTGATAACACCATACTAGATATACAATGGGTAACCTACTTGATTATACATGTAGGTGTAGTTATCCATATATAACCATAGGTGATGGTATCTGTAAATGTACCCACCATATTATAGACATATATTAGCTACTACCATATGGTAAGTAGCTAATATATTTAGTGAATATTATGGTGCATATAGAGTATCAATATAGTGGTGTATATTGATACTACCAATATACATTGATACTACATAGATGGTACCACTAAAGTTATGTAATATATATAACTTACATAGTCATGCCAGGATACATACCTTATGGTCTAGCATGTATCATCTGTTGCATTTAATAGACACTCCCATGCACATTTTATACATTATAGTATAAAATCATAATGGCAATATATAAACTTACAATGATATTTACATAATAAAATAATCATGCATTATTTTACATGCAGCTATAGGGCCTACTAGATATGTTGTCATACCTAGTAGGCCTTATAGCTGTATTTACATACATATACTTGTAGTGTCACTCTGTGTTACAATGATAACATAGGTTGGTTATCTATTACAAATGTTATAATATACAATGATATGAGACATATGTATACGTACATATATAATGGAGATTGGGGTGTATATGGAGATTGGCTATATACATCCCGTGTATTGTACATAATGGGTATTGCATATGTGGCATTATATAAGGTATTTATGGACTATAGTGCATGGATGTTTCATGCACTATAGGTATACATATGATATAGTATCCACATTAGATCTGTCAGGTGAATGGTAAGCAACCATTATTTGTGGTTGGTCAGGACACATAGGTATCAAAGGTAATGCCTGTATAGATGATATCACATGTTGTTATTAAGCTGCTTGGTTGGATCATATGCCTGATACATCATTTAATACCTAATTATGCATACTTAATTTACATATCTGTGTGTTGGTATAATCTTGGGAACTAATTAGAGGCCATATACCCATACGTAATACACTCGTTACATAACTAATGCAGCACCTTGTTAGTTATGTAATATGCAGACATCATTGGATTACTTATTAGCATGTAAGTATGTCCATTATAGGGTCCATTATGGCATACCAAGATGATACCTAATTACTCAATAAACAAGTAATTAGAGTTACTACCTATATTCACCAGTAATGGTACCAATAAAGAATATGTATATCTTTACCATGGACTCAAGGTAAATATATAGTATAGTAATGTGGGCCATATGGGCAGTATACATGTATATATTGGTAATACACTTTGGATATTAATTATAGTTATAGTGGACCCTATAACTACAATAAATATCCAAAGTGTAGATATTAATTGTAGTCATAATGGACCCTATAACTACAATTAATATCCAAAGTGTAGTATAGACCTTAAGTTTATGTACATTGTTATCCAAAGGTTATGTAATATGCCAAGTTGCATTACAACTAATCTTACATAAGGTTGGTTAGTACCAACATGGTGACATATTTAGCAAATAGGATACTTACTCTTAGTGTATTACGGCATAAGATACTGTGATGCACCATACCAGATTGGATATGTTATGAAAACATCCATACAATGTTTTAATCTACATACAACATTGTATATATGATAAGGATGTATGTACCAATTAGATACATATATAGGCATATTAGATTTGGTAATGCAAATTAGTCACTCACACCTTGGTCGATATTAGTACGAGATAGCACATTGACAGGTATATTAACCTATATATTATGAATACACATGAGCCAAGACATATGATGCATTATGTCTTGGCTCATGTATTATATAAGGTATAGTACACAATGTATATCATATGACTCCCTCAATAATGTATAACATGACATGATGATTGCATTGTGATATTATGCATTGGGAACTACCAGTGATACATATTTAAGTACTTATATAACCATGTGCATACCCACTCTTTAACTGTATGACATACCTACAATGTATGGGTAATATGACATTGACGACACCAGCCATATTATTTTTGTAGCATATATACACGAGTATCATCCATAGCAGGTATACCCATGTGTTTATGATGACATATGGCTATCACCACATATACTCATACCAGATCCAGTGATGGCGTATCATACTTTGTAAAAGTACCCTTTACCTGATCTTAGAATACCATGGGTAAAAACGATTGGTTATACCATAGATGTGGGTATTTACTCGTACACATAAAAATGACTATATAATAATACCAATTATATGGGTAAGTCTTAGGTGTCTGTAGGTGCAGAGATACCATGGTAGTATGTAATTATGGTATATAATTACTATCAACCCTATATGATAGTATCCCCCTACTGTACATATAGGAATTTAACGTATGGTTGTATGCTATCACACATATCCAAACATGATGTATAGTATAATGTTAAGGTCATACTCAGTAAGGCTATACATTTATATGACATAATATAACTAAGGCATGACCGATTACATTATATAATACCCTATGTCCTATAGTTGGTGGTATTATTATGCCTAGATATTCAGTAATGACATCTTTGTTGGCATGGTTGTAAATTTATGTACACTAACTTATAAATTGTGAGTGCATATATATGTAGATATAGAATACAATGATGTGTTAGGTCCCAGGGATGGTTGTGGTATACCAAGGTCTACTATCCTTACATAGCATATTATTATTACACCAAATGGATGTTATATGGGTAGACACAATATGGTATTATAATGTACATAAGTAAAGTTATGCAATATGTACTTTAGTAATCTACCATTAAGATTTCTCAACATTAGATTATTAAAGTGACAGGATGTGTACCATTTATACATATGGTCCATATCACTATACAGAGATAGATAGTGGTATACCACGTTGTAATACAATTACAACCATATATATGTATGGTGTAACTTATAGGTATCCATGTTAGTGTATCTGGTATGAGTACACTTTAGCTACCACATAATATGTGGTAGACATATAGAAATGTATCATATGTCACAGTATGTGGATTGTGTTCCATATTTTATATATATAGTAACATATAATGTCAAGTATACAGTGTGAGCATGGATTAACCATGCATGGTCAATAATATGGTTACATATTCCCAAGTATACATACATGTAATTAATATTACCATTGTAGGGGTAATTATACTATATATGTCTGGTATGAAGGCGTCTAACTACACATTGTATATGTCCATATACCATATAGATGTATCCAACCCTATCCTATACATAATCATTACACTCTTGATTACATTATCACTAAGGTGCATTGTATGGGTCCAAAGGTATATACAATGTAATGGAGTATACATAGGCACAGGTGTATATATATATGGTACCTGTATACTTCATAATATTTATTGGTCCATAAACTGTACATGCACCTACTGCATATGTAAAATATGTGTCCCCTATAT
>JANZXP010003630.1:0-14743 GCA_027576715.1 Erythroxylum flavicans | reverse complement strand
ATAGGTTATATTTGGAGGATGTATATTACATCCCAATGGTTGTAAGGAACATGATTTCTATTTTTTATTTAATAAAATCTAGTTATTCCTCATATTTTGAAAATATTGTTTCAATATATGATAATAAGGATTTTATTTGTAATGCGATAATTAAACAAGGATTGTTCTTTATAGAACCTATGACTGGCTCACTAAACACCATAGAATTAATAAAACCAAGAAAATCCAATGACTCTAGCATTAATTCAAAATATCTGTGGCTCTTAAGGATGGATCATGTCAATCAGAAAAGACTTGACAGGATAAGGAAGGATGGGATCCTTACAGGTTTGGATAATGATCCATTACCCACCTGTGAATCTTGTATTGAAGGAAAGATGACCAAGGCCACATTTCCTTCCAAAAGAAACAGATCAGAATTTACGTTGGACCTGGTACACACTGATGTGTGTGGTCCTGTGAACGTACAAGCTAAAGGAGGTTATAAATACGTCATAACCTTTATAGAAGATTACTCTAGACATGACTATCTATATTTGATGCACAAAAAGAGTGAGTCCTTTGAAGGTTCAAAGAATTCAAAGCTGAAGCTGAGAAGCAGCTAGGCAAGTCATTAAAACAACTTCGATCGGATCGAGATGGTGAGTACTTATTTGGAGAGTTCCAACAATTCCTAATTGACAATGGAATTGTTCTAATTTGTCAGCTCCCAGAACAGCTCAACAAAATGGTGTAGCTAAGAGGAGGAATAGGACTCTATTGGAAATGGTAAGATCAATGATGTCCTACGCAAGCCTTTTAGATTTGTTATAGGCATATGCTATACAAGTGGCAACTTATCTTCCTAACTCTGCTCCTTCCAAATCGGTGCCAAAAACACCTAGGGAGATGTGGACTGGACTAGTGTCTTCATTGCGGCACTTAAGGACTTGGGTTTGCCTAGCCCATGTTCTAAGGCCTGAATCCATAAAGATGGAACAAAGTTCACAAGTATGTTTATTTGTAGGATATCCTAACGGTACATGAGGGTATTATTTTTATAATCCTTAGGACAAAAAGGTAATTGTGTCGAAAAACGTGATCTTTTTAGAGGAAGAATTTGTGAGAAATCATAAAGGCAAAAAGTGAAGTAGTACTAAAGGAGTTAGTTATTTCATGCAAACCAAAAGTTGATTCGGATATAGCAGAATAAGATGTCGAAAAGGATTTAAGAGTTGAAACAGACAGCTTGCACATCAAATATTGCCTAGACATAGTAGGAGGGTTTGAGACAACCAGACAGATATCTAGGTCTAGGAGAAGGCATAATTGCCATCTCAAACTAAGAAGTAACGGATCCGATTACTTATACATAGGCTATTAATGATGTTGCTGCAAAAAGTGGCTCAAGGCGATCAAATCGGAAATAGATTCCGTGTACGCTAACGAAGTCTAGATCCTTGTAGATCTACCACCAAGTGTAAAAGCCATAGGGTGTAAATGGATCTTTAAAAGCAAGAAAAGATTATATGGAAAGGTAAAGACTTTTAAAGTTAGATTGTTAGCTAAGGGCTATACTCAAAAGGAGGGCATAGACTATGGAAGACTTTTTCTCTAGTTGCCATGCTTAAGTCCATCAGAATTTTTTTGGCCATAGCAGCCTATTTCGATTATGAAATATGGAAAATGGATGTCAAGATCGTATTTCTTAATGGGGATCTAGAGGAGACCATTTATATGGCCTAACTAGAAGAATTCGTTGAGCCAGGTAATGAGCATAAGGTTTGCAAGTCACAATGGTCCATTTATGGACTTTAACAAGCTTTTAGGTCTTGGAACATTAGGTTTGATAAGGATATCAAAACCTATGGGTACACAAAACCTAGATAAGCCTTGTGTCTATAAAAGGATACAAGAAGGCAAGGTTACTTTCCTAATTCTATATGTCTATGACATTCTGCTCACTAAGAATGATGTAGGAATGTTATCTATGATCAAAGGATGGCTAAACGAACAATTCTCAATGAAGGATTTGGGAGAGGCTAGCCATGTTCTAGGGATCAAAGTTATAAGGGATCGTAAGAACAAGCAGATTGCCTTGTCTCAACTGACCTACATTGAGAACATGCTCAATTATTTTGCCATGCAAGATTCCAAGAGGGGTTTCACACCTACTAGATATGGAATTAAACTTTTAAAGAAGCAAGCACCTAAGACCCAAAAGGAGGTCGAACGCATGTGCAACGTTCTATATACTTCGGCAGTTGGACATTTAATATATACTATGCTTTGCACTAGACCAGATATCTGTTACGTAGTGGGACTGGTAAATAAATTCTAGTCTAATCCAGGAATGGAGCATTGGACTATGGTTAAATGCATACTGAAGTATCTTCGTAGGACAAAAACTTAATGCTTGTTTACTCTGGAAATGACCTTATTCCAACAGGATATACAGATTCTGATTTCCAGTCAAATGTTGATTCAAGGAAATCAACTTTTGGTTCTATATTTACTGAGGGAGGTGGAGCCATAGTCTGGAGGAGTGTCAAGCAATCTTGTGTTGTTGATTCGACTATGGAGGCTGAGTATGTTGTCACTTATTAAACAGTAAAGGAAGTAATCTAGCTCCATAAGTTCCTAAAGAATTTAGAGGTAGTTCTTGAGGCAGAAAACGCCATTAAACTTTATTGTGATAATTGTAGGGCAGTGGCTAATTCTAAAGAACATCGGAACCACAAAGTTGCCAAAAATATTGAGAGAAAGTTTCATCTCATAAGAGAGATAATACAACGTGGTAAAGTAGATGTGGTAAAGATTTCCACAAGTCAAAACCTTGCTGATCCGTTCACAAAGACATTGTCACAGAAGAGCTTCGAGGGTTACCTAAAAGGAATGTGAATGAGGGATATGTCAAACTTGCTTTAGGGCAAGTGGGAGATTGTTAGGTTATGTAAATATAGTGCCCTAGAAAGCAAATGTATTTACACATAACTTAATTTTCTTCCAGTTACAATATTGTAATGAAAATATTTATTATTATTAAAACAAAAGAGCTTGGTTTTATTTGTATGAGCATAATATAACTAGTCATAAGGCACCAAGGTTCTTTTGTAAGTAATATACATATTCATGGAGATGTATGGGAAACATGTACATTATTATAATCTAAATTAATTGATTCATAGTCGAATAATCAAGTTAGTCACTTGATCATGGTTTAGACGGTAGTGTTGCGATTTACCTCCATTTAAGTAAAGCAGTTTACTTAAAGGGAATGATGAGTTTCAAATCCTAATAGTAGTTGACTATCAGTAATGGCACTATTAAATGAATCTGGATTTGCGTATGTCTTAAAGAATAAAGTAAGTTATTACTTTAATCTTAAAACATACACCTTAGCATTTGTTTATTACAAACCATAAAGTAAGGGGTGAACTCATGTGTGTTTCATTATAATTCTTGATATGATCGGAATGGATTTTTACAAGGTATCAATCTAGTGTTTGCACGTTGGAATTATTAATTGAAACATGCATAAGGGCATATTCACTCAAATAAAGAGTTTATAGTGATATCATCACTTCTAGATGTTTTACGGAGATTGGTGATAAAATTGGCGCCAGTAGTTTGATGCACTAGCTATCCATCAAGTCTTAACACCAAGATTAGTTCTTATGTTTTAATCACCATGTAGAGTAAAATGGGAGATCTAGAAGGAAAAACCAACATAAGGGCATAACGGTATTTTTACCCTTTATTGTGTGGATGGCTATAATATGGTTCATAATAGAGTTTGCGATTGGACATCAAATTAATAATTTTGAAACACTGTTTCTTATAATTTAAGTAATTCAAGGGTTCAACCAATTGTCTTTAGTGGAATGACATTTGGTTGATAAGTCGGAGTTAATTCTAATGAGATTAAATTAATTCCGGGCATATTAGAGCTTGAATTATTTAAGTCCAATTAGATTCCCCACTTGGCTTCTAGGAAGGTTATCAAGGAAAGAGAGAAAAATAAATGAAGGTTATCGGAAAGAAAATGAGACACTTTGGAGAGAATTGGACGAATTGGGTTCTGGCCAATAAGACGAGAACAATTTAATTAAGAGTTAATTAAAATGGGTCTTAAACCTATAATTAAATGTTGGGCTTACGCTAATTAATTGTTAATTATAAGCCCAAAGGAACATTTAATATTGGGCTAATTTTTGATTTAATTAATTGGATTAATTGAATTAAAAAATTAAAAAAAGATAAGCAAAACCGAATCCAACAATGATGTAGAATTTGGTTATGTTTCTCATTCAATGGTGTTGGTGGCTAGTTTTTAAAGCACCTTAAACATGAAAACCTTAAATGAATATAACGTCCAAGTGTTGACTTTGGAAGATCTAATTTTTCAATTGGCTTTGACCAAATGCTAAATGGGTGTGCGTGTTTTTGGCTTGGCTACACTCTCTCCTAAATTTTTAAGTGTCAGACATACGTTCATTTAGTTTTAACGCAAAATGAACGTACATGCATCCATGCAAACTAACATAGATGGCTTTTAAACAATCACTCTCTCCTTCCAATCAATTCAGTGATGCTCACTTTTAAATGCTTTTCATGCTTGTTTTAAAAGTATAAGTGGATAGCACTTTCATTTATTCAAAAATGAATAAGAAGGTGTGGTTTTTTAGCTCACCATTAACGTAAAATTTGGCTCACCATTGGTCTCTCCATTTTGTCTCTTCATTTTCTCAAAAACTGAATAGCCATAGCAAAGTGATACAACTCATTTAACATTCTTCTAAATGAATGTATACATTTAGCTTTGGAAATCCATACTGACTCCAAACCTTCGGCCATAGGAAAAGAGAAGCTCTCCATTTTTTCTCTCTTTTGGTCGAAGATAGAGAAAGAGAATGTCTCATTTTGTTGTTCTTTTGAACTAGCTGAATATAGCAAAAAGTTTGCTATTCATTTTTTTTCTCCTTTCCCACCAAAGGATCTTGATAATGAAGTTATCCAAGGAGAACAAGTGGTAGATCGGATTGGTTGAGGACACAGCAGCAAGGAATCAAAACTGTAGCAAGGAGTTAGTAAAAATTCTGATCTTGTTCTTATTTGATTTATTTTCCTTATATTGTATCATGTATGGATTAAAGCATGTTGATTTGGTGTTTTTACTTCCACTATATTATAATTTCAGAAAAAGATTTTGAAATCTACTGTTTAGCGAAACTAAGCATGTTTTTGGTTTCGATCCAACATATGTGTTTTATTTTGGCTTAGGGCTATGACAAGGTTCTATTTTATTGGTTGGACCAATAAATAAAGGCACAGTACCTTACTTGATTTTATTATTAAATATTTGTATATGTTTTTCTTTGTGATTGGTGAGGTAACGATTGTCGATTCGTGTGCTAGGCACAACAGATTAAGTAACCACTGTACCCTTAATGCTAGTAAATAAAAATCGAGTCCTCGTATTGACACCTCTCTACAGGACTTGCAGGTAATTGCATACGTAGAGGTCTAGTCACCGACGATATCATCACCTATGGTCATGACACTGTTGGACCATAGTATGGACTCACCCTAGATGAAAGTCGAGCTAACATTGGGAATTGGTAGGTGTGCACACTAGTTTGACCGACTAGTGGCGACACACATACCTACTTTGTCCTAATATGAGATTTGGCTTCTTGACGAGATTTGATTTTTTACATATGATGCTTTTCTTCTCTTATGTATTGGAACTGAAACCTATGTTCACTGAATAAATGATTAATAGGTTAGGCCTATGTGGTTCCTAACTAGTATGGGATAAGTCATAGACAAGGCCTATGTGTTTCTATGTCATGTAAGTTCACTTCATAGGTGGTTATATGCATGTTAGATGCATAAAATCATCCTTAGGTTATTTAGACCGTCTTGATATATACCAGGTTTTGTTTGCGATATATGTTTTCCTACTCACTGAGTACATAGTGTACACACTCCCTCTGCTTCTTAACCATGCAGGTTATTTTGGTGAGCTTGAAGCTCTGAGTGGTTCGTGCAGTCTTTTGATGTTTTCAGGGCATTACCGCATGTGGGTAGCCTCTGTTTTGCACTTTTATTATATAGTGGCTCATGATTATTATGATATGCTTTATAATTTTCCAAATTAACTCTTGAATATCTTATGATTTGTAAATAACCTTATGTATGAACCTTTTGTATTGTCATTGAGATTGCTTTTGAGTGGACTTAAAAGTCTAGTAGTTACGGTAGAGTTTTAATGTGAATATAGAAGTGCGTTTAAAACAGATTTATAGGTGTTTTAATTGAGTTTTGGGATTTTCAAAATGCATATGTTACACTGTCCAAATGTTTTCTAAAGATATTCATTTAGCCTTGCATAGTTGGGTTAAGGGTACTGTGAGTATCCTTGGCCTGGGTATGCAGCTGTTATCATATGCCCGATGTTGTTTCGGGTCATATGGGTGATCTTAGTTTATCTAAGGAGTATAGGTTCTTCTGAGGGTGATCCTGGCTACTTGAATGAGCTGTAGATGAGTTACCTTCACAAGATGGTGGAATCGAACAAGCAATGCCAAGATGGCTTGCTATTGATTCCATCATCTCTCTTATTCGATCTGATGATGTCTCAAGCCTACTCATCTGCTCTACAGGTTCTGCTTACTACCTCTCCAGTCGAGCTATAGTTCACTGGTCTGGATGGTATTCCTCCAGTGCTTATCCTCCTGTTTATGATTGTGAGGATGGAGATTGCGAGTCTTCATTAGGCTCCCCTACCAGTCGATATATATAACCCATGGGTACCCTACGTCAACGAACCATGTGCATATTATACATTATGGTCAAATTTGGCACCTCTATGATTGTTGTCTCTAACATCTGTGGTAGTCGATCAAAAATTCCCATCCCTATGTTAGCCTTGTCACATATGGTCCAACACAGGTTGTGCCAACATTTTTGTCCTCACTTTAGCATCAGATGAAATGGACAAGAACAATTCCCAAATGTATTGACACCTACTCATTCATGCTTCAGAGGTAAAAGACATCTATATTACTGATTGGCATCAGCTGTAGCCTCGACCACTCAACATATGACTCAGAATACCTTGTATGTATCTGAGTTCTAGACAGTGCAATGTTAAATCTTTTAACATGCTCAGTGCTAAGCCTACTACATAAGTGTTGTGTAGGCTATCTGTATGGCAGATCTATGTGTAATTCTCAAAAGTGTGGTGTCGCCATGTAATTTTGGTCTTACAGTCCCATTTTGATGGAGAATTGGGTGATGCTCATCTGATGTCTCTCCCTATCATCCAAAACTAAACTATATTTTGGTGATCCCCATCATAATATCTCCTTCTTCATAGAAAACGAGGAAAGGACTTCTAAAGTCAGCTTTCTGTAAGATGATTAAATTGGGACCATGCTTCTACATGCACTAGCTCTCTTATTGGTTGTGTTAATGACATGTGTTCTATAATGCTTGTCAAAATAAACTAGACCTACCACTGTGGTAGTGGTGAGTCTAGGTCGATTCGACAGAAAATGTGTGTAAAGTTATTGAAATGAAAATAATTGGTATTTAGATAAAGCTAAACTAACTAACAAAAGAAATTTAAAGAAAACATGTAAAAAAAGATAAAATTGGGGAATTTGATAGGGACCTGGTTCTTTGGTTTAATCTCGGCCTACACCTTAATTAAACATATTTCAGTGATTTGTCATTCTTAAACCTCTCCTAGCAACTATTAATCGTGGGTTAACAATTAACCCGATTTTTCCCTTAGGTATTGTTTAATTCAGATATGATTGTTAATTAAACCTTACTGTCGAATAAGCTATTATATGATCTTTAAATTCAATTGGGTAGTAGCATTACGAATTATGAAAATCGATTAATCAAGGCAAGAACCACATATGATACGTCATTTAACCTAGGTTATGTTATCTCTAATGTTTATGAGCCATTAGTCGCTACAAATGAATTTCAACATAATAATTAAAGATTATATTGAATATTCTAGCAATGGGTTTGTAATAAAATGATCTAATGAATCTATTAAAATCATCTCTTCATAATACCCAATGAGTTCATACACAAATAATCAGACTATAATGATAAAATTATCATTCATACATGAAACCCAAATCTATACTCATAGGATAACACAATCAATTTCTAAAGAGAGAAAGAAACAATAAAACAATGGAAGAAATGCTTAACTAGGTTGTCGATGTTGATGTCACCTTCAAATTGGCATCGAGAAGCTATTCCTCCATGGGTCTCTCAAGGTTAAGAGCTTTTCCCCTTTTCTTCATTAAATCCAAAAGCTCCTAAGAAAATGCTTCATCCCCGAAGAGCCTCCATCGTCGAATGTCCCTCTAAAAAACCACTAAAAACTCCTTTTCTTAAAATCCACGCATCTGAAACCCCCATTCTAATGTCTGCCTATTATCTCTTGGTACTTTGCATTTTGGTCTCATACCTATTGTCTGTCTTTTAGTATTTCTCCTAATGTCTATGTGTCATCGGTTCCTACTCATTGCTTCCCAGCTACTATGTCGTTTCTCCTGTAATGTTTCACTCTTTCCTTTACTGTGTTTCACTCTTTTTTCTTCTCCTACTGTGTTGCTTTTTGCTCCTAATTGCTCCTTGCTTTTACGTTGTGCTTTGTCCTTGGCTTGCTTCCTATCTACTATATTGCTAGTTGTTGTGTTTTGTTTTGAATGAAATATACATTGGTTATACGAAACACCCAACATATACTGCCGCTTAGCTCCATACGATGCCGCATTTTCTTCATCTTGTGTTGCCAATTTGTTTCCTCTCTTACTACATCTTGGTTGTTTTCTTTTAGTTAAATTTGTTTTCTTCTTGCCCTAATTTTATTCTTATTACTCCATGAAGACAAGTGAACATTAATCTTCAAAAAATGGCCCAAATATCATGCTTTTGACTCACTTTAACTTCTTTGCTTCTGAATTGTGCCTAAAGTCATAAATAAGTCAAAGTAAGTATCTTAAGCAATTTCATGTCATTAATCACTACACATTATGGAATAATTATACAATCAATTAAGAACATGTCAATTTCCCCACATTTAGCTTTTGGCAGTCCTCGGGCAAAACATCAAAAATAAGCTCATAGACTTAAAAACATTTACTCAATTCCTATATGTTCCAAGAATATATAATCATAGGCAAAGATGATTGACTTTCAAAAATTATAGCAAGAACTCAACATTCAAGCTTTTACTCGTGATCAATCAACATTTAATACCTTTAAAAATTAAGCAATCTAATGGTAGACATGGAAAATGTGTTTAAATAAGATATGTTCATGGGTACGCTCAACACCATTCATAATCATGCCATTCCATAACTTTACAAATCATTTTATTTCTCCACCACTAGAATTCACATGCAAAATCATAAATCAATAGATTTTTCAAGGTTGTAATGTGGGAAAAGGTAAGGTAAGATGTATTTAGGTGAAGTAGCATGAAAATCATCAAAGCTAGTGAAACAAAAGTAACATTCAATGAAATATCAAGTGCACAACTTAACATTTATACAAAACTGGGTACCGTCAGCTATGACGAATGCAACACTTTTATCTCATAACTCAATTCATCTCTTACACCATAAACCTTCACAAAAAGTGCTTCATCCAAACCAACCTCCACCTAATATGCAATATACTGAAATAACTCATTCATTACAATTTTAGGAGGATGCATTAATCATAAACAACTTTTCAACACACATGCACTTTCTCCTTGATACATTTATTTTGACATATACATTTTTTCTTTTTTTCTTTTTCTTTTTCTCTTTTTTTTTCCTTTTTCTTTTCACTTATTTTTTTCCTTTTATATATATACAAATATAAAATTGAAAGAAACTACATCATCATGGGAAGTTTAATGATAAGACATAATAAAACATCCAAATTATTATAACCAGCCCACACATATATACACCTCACACTTAGTATTTTGTACATCCATAAATTCAATAATCATAAATGCTCCACTAGCTTTATAGTTTAGGTAGGAAATTTTGTTAGGTTTAAAGCATGTAATGTGGTTAATACGCAAGGAAAAGTATAAAGTTTAAAGGGGGGCTTGTCAAAAGATAAATCATGTCATTAGGGTAGGCTATTTGGCTAATGTAGCTTATGAAAAAAGAATGCCTAATCATTTCCATGTTAATGCATGTGATTAAAATATGGTCTTAAATAGAAATTTAAAGCAAAGTCAGGATGTACAGGTCATGAAGGTCACACATTATCAAAAGACAATGAGACTGATATGAATATGCCAGTCTATAAAGGCTCAAAATCTTACTAGCTTTATCTACCACTAGTCACTACTCCTCCAAAGACAATGCACAATGACTAATCAAAAGAGTAAAAATACGTTCTAAAGTTTCTATGAAATTGTCTGGTCAATTCACACTCTAATAATGACTATATAATCCTAGAAGCAACAAAAAATCAGAAAATGTTTGTTTTGTTTATTTTATTCTCTCTCATTTTGATTGAAAACTTATAATAAGCAATAAACAAACCAATATAGAAACCTACATTCATATCTAACTAGTGTGAAAAAGTAAAGGAAAAGAAATTTACTTCCCTTTGGTTGCCTCCCAAAAAGCGTCTTTGTTTAGGGTTAATAGCTTAACTCTATGTTTTCTACTCACTTGACAAAATTATGATCTTCAAGTAGTATAGTTTGAGCGACTTCCACGTGAGGTTGATCAGGATAAGGTCTTGGTTAATAATCCGACATTTTTAGCATATACCCTATCTGTAGGTTCTCACTCTCTACTGTGTCCATACTATTAGGAAAGACCTCAATTGTCTCTTCACCTTTTTCTTCTCCTTTTAATTTCTCTAATCTGTTAGGTAAAAGTAAAGAGTCATTCTTAGCAAAAATTTAGAGCTTAATGTTTACCTTCGACCTAAAAGATATAGGTTTTTCTCCTTCGAGCTCTTTCTCCATTTCTTCTTCGCCACAAGCAATTCCTTGAGTAGTGCACTCAAGATTGTCAAGCTCATCATCACTTTGTAAAGCCTTTGCACTAATGTCCATTGGGTATACCTCAGGTTAATATGGCTGCTCCTCTTCGATTTGCGATTCTGGGCGTTTGATGCTCTCTGCCATGTCACCCATTTGGCTTGCCACGTCTGAAATCTAGACATTGTATCCATCATTTCCTACTAGAATTGTTATATACCTTTTTGAAATTGTTGCCATATACTTTGTTAAAATTGAAGATTGTTAACAGTAATACTTTTGATAATTTCATCCAGAGATATACCTGAGTTTTACTAGCTCTTCAAATTTTGGGCATTAGGTCATGCATCCTGCTAACATTGCCTTCCATCTTACTAAAACTGTAGAATATTTTGTTAGCATTAGAAGCCTTAATAAAGTTGTCCAGAGATGTACCTGAGTCGTAATAGGAAGCTTTTGGTCTCTAAGGGAATTGTTGTGCATCTTGCAAACTATCATGGAAGTAATTCTATTGATTATCCCATCCATAACTAAAGTTAGGTTGATCAATTCAAACTTCATTATAAGATTGGGAATATGAGTTAAAAAATTACTTCCATCTATGAATTTTTTTAATCACAAACACTAAACAAAAAGTGAAAAGATAAAGAAATAACTAAAAAGAAGGTAATTAGAAACAAATATGTATAAAACACCAATTAGAATCAAGAATAAAAATAAAACATCGCACTCCCCAACAATGATGCCAAAATTGACACATAGGTCATAACGTTAGTCAAAATAACCTAGATCTACTATTGTAGTAGTGGTAAGTCTAGGTAGATCCCACTGAGAGTGTGTGTAAAGTTATTAAAATGAAAATAATTTGTATTTAGGTTTAGGGGGTTTTGATTTTAAAAATAATAAAATAAAATAAAGTTAAACTAACTAACAAAAGCAATTTAAAGAAAACATGTAAAAAAATATTAAAATGGGGAATTAGTTAGGAATTTGGTTCTTTAGTTCAATCTTAGCCTACGCCGTAATTAAACATATTTCAATGATTTTTCATTCTCAAACCCCTCCTAGCAACTATTTATCATGGGTTAATAATTAACCCAAGTTTTCCCTTAGGTATTGTTTAATTAAGATATGATCGTTAATTAAACCTAACTATTGAATAACCTAGGATACAATGGAAGGAATGCTTAACTGGGTCGTCGATTTCGATGTCGCCTTCGAACTGGCATCAGGAAGCTACCCCTCTATGGGTCTCTCAAGTTTGAGAGCTTTGCCCCTTTTCTTCATTAAATCCGAAAGCTTCTAAGAAAATGCTTCAGCCCCCAAGAGCCTTAACATTCGAATGTCCCTTCAGAAAACCCTTTAAAACTCCTTTTCTTAAAACCCACACATCTTAGACCCTCGTTCCAATGTCTGCCTATTGTCTCTTCCTACTGTGCATTTTTGTCTCATACCTAACGTCTATGTTTTGTTCTTGCTCCTAACATCTGTGTGTCATCGTTTCCTACTCCTTGCTTCCCAACTACTACATCGTTTCTCCTGTAGTATTTCATTGCTGCCTTTGTTGTGTTTTTCTCTGTTTTTCTTCTCCTATTATGCTGCTTTTGCTCCTATTTGCTCTTTGCTTATGCGCTGCGTTTTGTCCTCAGCTTTCTTCCTATCTACTATGCTGTTGGTTGCTGCATTTTGTTTTGCATGAAATACATGTCGGCTATATGAAACACCAAACATCTGCTGCTGTTTAGCTCCATGTGATGCTGTATTTTTTTCATCTTGTGTTTCCATTTTGCTACTTTTCTAACTGCTTCTTGGTTGTTTTATTTTGGCTGAATTTGTTTTCTTCCTACTTTAATTTTATTCTTATTACTCCATGAAGAAAAGTGAATATTAATCTTCACAAAATGGCCCAAATATCGTACTTTTGACTCACTTTAACTTCCTTGCTTCTAAGTTGTGCCTAAATTCATATATGAGTCAAAGTAAGTATCTTAAGCAATTTCATATCATTAATCGCTAAATATTATAGAATAATTATACAATCAATTAAAAATATGACAATTTCTCCCAGATTTAGCTTTTGTCAGTTCTCAAGCAAAATGTCAAAATTAAGCTCATAGACCTAAAAACATTTACTCAATTCTCATATGTTCCAAGAATATATAATCATAAGCAAAGATGATTGACTTTAAAAAATCATAGCAATAACTTAACATTCCAAGCCGTTACTCATGATCAATCATCATTCAATACCTTTAAAAGCTAAGCAATCTAATTGTAAACTTGGAAAATGTGTTTAGACTAGATATGTTCATGGGTACATTCAACGCCATTCATTATTCATTACCATGCCATAACTTTGCAAATCATTTTATTTCTCCACCACTAGAATTCACATGCAAAATCATTAAACAAAGGACTTTTCAAGGTTGTAATGTGGGCAAAGGTAAGGTGAGATGTATTTGGGTGAAGTAGCATGAAATCCATCAATGCTAGTGAAACAAAAGTAACACTCAATGAAATATCAAGTGCACAAGTTAATATTTATACAAAACAAAGTACTGTCAGCTATGACGAATGCAACATTTATATTTCATAACTCAGTTCATCTCTCACACCATATTTAACACCCATAAACCCCCAGGAGGATATGTAAATGCTACACAAAACATAACCAAAATAGTCCAAAACAAACTACAGCATTTACAGAAACTTAAAATACATTTCAATCATTAATGGTTGGGTCATATTCAAAACATAACATACGCATGGTACTTATTTCATACAGGTCTTAAATCAAAATACAAACTATATTAAAAACCAATAATCAAAAAGAAAATACAACATGTCTCACACATTGAAAAACAACTCAAAAATAAACTGAACATTTCCAGAACAAAACATAATCTTCTTGGCCACTACAGTTGTCTTTGTCCCATTCTCAAGTCCTTTTATTAGAACCTACATTGAGGCAAAACCACCATGCTAAGTATATAACTTAGAGCGGAATAACTAAACACATATAATCTGACGATTGTTTCTAATAATCATCTAGCATTTGCATTCAATGAATCATACTAAATCTCAGATAACCTTTAATTGATCAAATTACCCAACATTCCAATATCATTTGCATCGGAACATAATATCACATATCTAAACATAATACGGAATATACTTGCTTCAAACTTACATAAATCTGAACATAATGTCATAATCACAAAATAGAACCTTAAAGTATTTGAATACAGAAAAACATTTAGCTATTCAGAACTGAACTTAATTTATATTAGAATTGAACGTATCAGAACATAAAACAAGTTAGCATGCTCATCCTTTTTACAGAAGTAGGTAACAAAAGTGGGTAATGGGACCAAAATAGGAGATACTTATTGGTATCATAGAATATGAAAGACTTATGTTTGGACACCGAAGTGTCCTTATTAGAAGACACCTAAGTGTCAATATCAGGAGAGACTTAATTCTCAGACACTGAAGTGCCTGTATCAGGAGACACCGAAGTGTTGACACCTTAGTGTTGCAGGAGCAATTGCAGAACCTTCTAGGCATGCCTATTTACCCATAACTAGGACTTGACAATTTTTAAACAATCAATTTTAGATTTCATATTCATAAGCAAAAAGATGTTTTTTCTTTATTCCACTTTCCTCAAATTGAACATATATATATGCACATCCAACTAATCATACCTTATAAGCATAAACATTT
>JANZXP010003602.1:0-14747 GCA_027576715.1 Erythroxylum flavicans | reverse complement strand
GAGCTTGCCTAGCCATTTGAAGTACATCTTTTTAGGTGAGCAAGATACATTACCTCTTATTATTTCTAATCAACTCATGACTTTGTAGGAAACTCAGCTAATTCACGTGTTAAAGGAGAATAAGGAAGCTTTTGGTTAGACAGTGGCCGACTTAAAAGGTATTAGTCCCACCATTTGCATGCATCGAATCTTGAAGATGAAGCGAAGGAGGTGAGGCAACCCTAACATTGTCTAAATCCACCCATGATGGAAGTGGTGAAGAAAGAAATTTTGAAGCTTCTTAACGCTGGCATTATTTATCCAATTTCTGATAGCAATTGGGTAAGTCAGGTCTAGGTAGTTTCGAAGAAAACTGGGGTAACGGTGGTTGAAAATAGCGGTGATGAGTTAATATCAACTCGTGTTTAAAATGGTTGGAGAGTCTGCATAGATTATAGGAAGCTTAATTCGGTCACTAAAAAAGATCATTTTTTGCTTCCATTTATTGATCAAATGCTTGAAAGCCTTGTAGGTAAATCTCACTATTGTTGTTTAGATGGCTACTTAGGATACCACCAGATTTTGGTAGCACCCAAGGATGAAGAGAAAATAAGTTTCACATGTCCATTCAACACCTTTGTTCACCAAAGAATGCCATTTGGGTTATGTAACGCACACGTAACATTTCAAAGGTGTATAGTAAGTATCTTCTCTAATCTTGTGAAAAATTGCATGGAAATTTTTATGGATTATTTCACAATTTATGGAGAGTCTTTTGAAACATGCATTGTCAACCTTGAAAAAGTGCTTAAACGTTGCATTGAAACTAATTTAGTTTTAAACTATGAAAAGTGTCATTTTATGGTTGATCAAGGCATAATTTTAGGTCATACTATCTCTTCTAAGGGAATTGAAGTCGATAGGACTAAGATAGATGTTATTCGATCTTTATCTTACCCTGTGAATGTACAGGAAGTTCGCTCTTTTCTTAGTCATGTAAGATTCTATCGATGATTTATCAAGGATTTCTCCAAAATTACGCAACCCATATGTAGACTACTCCAAAAAGACGTGAAATTTTATTTCGAGAGCTATGCAAAAGTGCGTTTGATGAACTCAAGGAACGACTCACTACAACTCCAATTATTCAGCCACCGAAATGGGATATGCCATTTGAACTGATGTGCGATGCTTCAAATTATGCAGTTGGTGTCGTGCTAGGCCAAAAAGTGGACAAGGTATCTCATGTTATTTATTATGCATCCATGACACTTAATGATGCCTAGAAAATTATTCTACGACAGAGAAGGAGTTTTTAGTAGTGGTCTTTAGATTGGAGAAGTTTCGGTCGTACTTGTTAGGGACGAAGGTGATCATATATTCAGACCATACAGCTCTGAAATATTTGGTGAATAAGAAAGAAGCCAAGCTAAGATTGATTCAATGGATTTTACTGCTTTAAGAATTCGATTTGGAAATTCGTGAAAAGAAAGGAGTTGAAAATTTATTGGCCGATCATTTAAGTAGGATCACTCCAAGTACCACATCTGATGTTCTTCACGACAAATTTCAAAGTCTCTTTGCAATTCAACAGGTAATTCCATGGTATGTGGACATAGTAAACTATTTGGTGACTAAGTCTTTACCTAGTGACTTATCTAGAGCTGAAAGAGATAAAATTAAGCGAGAGGCAAAATACTATATTTAGGATGAACCTCATCTATGGAAATTTTATTCTGATCAGATTGTTAGGAGATGAGTCAAAGATGATGAAATTCCTTCTATTTTACATTTTTTGTCATTCATCTGTGTGTGGGGGACATTTTGGTCCCAAAAGGATTGCTTAAAAATTCTTGAATGTGGATTGTTTTGGCCTAAGTTGTTTTATGACTCTTACATGTTTTGCAAGACTTACGATCGTTGTCAAAGAACAGGTAACTTGGGACCAATGAACCAAATACCACTCAAGAACATCCTGGTATGTGAGATTTTTTATATGTGGGGAATAGACTTTTTAGGTCCTTTTCCTTCTTCCTTTGGTAAGAACTACATTTTGCTAGCCGTGGATTATGTTTCGAAATGGGTTTAAACTAAGGCTACTTTATCTGATGATGCTAAAACTATTATAGATTTTGTTAAATCTAACATTTTTGTCAGGTTCGGAATGCCTGGAGCTATCATTAGTAATTGAGGAACTCATTTCTGTAACAAGATTTTTGAAGCTTTAATGAAGCGACGTGGTATCACACACCGAGTATCTACCACATATCATCCACAGAAAAGTGGATAAGTTGAAGTGTCCAATAGGGAGATCAAATCCATACTAGAAAAAGTGGTGAATCCGAATAGAAAGGACGGGAGCTTACGATTAGACGATGCTTTATGGGCGTACCGAACTACATATAAAACTCTAATAGGCATGTCGCCTTATAGGTTAGTTTTCAGTAAGCTTTGTCATTTACCTTTGGAAATAGAGTATAGAGCTTATTGGGCTGTGAAACAGTTGAACATGGATCAGGTGGAAGTTAGTAACAATAGGAAACTGCAACTATAAGAGTTAGAGGAGATTGTTTTCTAGGAAACAATTTTCAATTGGATAAAAAGTTCTTTTTTATCATTCGAAGCTTAAATTGTTTCCTGGAAAATTACGATCTCGTTGGCTTGGATCGTTTATTGTTACTAACGTTCTTTCTCATGTTGAGGTAGACATTTAAAGTTTAGATACCTCTAAGGTATTTAAAGTTAATGGACACCGTCTAAAGCTATATTATGAGACATTTTCGGTTGAACGAGTGGAAGAAATAAAGTTGGTTTCCCCAACCTATTTCTAATCAGGTATATAAAGACATATGCCCAACTAAAGACTTTAAAGAAGCAAATTTTCAGGTTTGTTTATGATATCTATTTTTCAACAATTTTCATTTTCGTTTTATCAGGTTTATTTCATTTTAGTTAAATTTTTAATTTTCAGAAATTTATCATTCTCAATTCTACAATTTTAATTATTTTATCTTTAAATTAAAAAAATGAAAATTTCACCCCTTTTCCTGCTGCCCCCTCATCTTTTCCCTCTTCTTCTTTCACTTAGTTTATCTCACTACTGTTTTTCACTGCATATTTCATAAATCACCACCTATTTCGTGCACACTACAACAACCATTTCACATAACACCCATCTTTCAATTTTTCATTAACCGAAACCCACCCAACCCTAACTTATGATTTGGCTAATGTTGTGTTCTTCCTTGTAACTTTCAGATCTGCGTTTTCAAGGAGTTACAACCATGCTAAGAAGGAAGAGTGATCTCAACGTTTAGCAACTACAATCATATCTTTTATTGATCTCTCCTCTCCAACGCCACCCAACTTATCCACGGAAGGACCTACTGTTGCAGTACACACGCAAACTGTGCCACCAAATTTAGTTGCTACCCCAGGGCCATCAATACGACAACGGACAAGAAGAGGAAAAGAAGTTGAAAACCACAGCAAAGGGAGTGGTGGTTTCACCTCATTCTGACTTCCAGAAGATACGGAGCAATTTCAACAACTCAGTGCACGAAAAATGTATCCATGTAAGTGTGTACTTTCTGACAATCTAGAAGCATTGCAAGTTTATAACTCATTTACACAAATGATGGGTCCAATTGGTTGGAGTGTGTTTGTTAGAATTAATTGTTTTGCATATGTTGAATTAACTAGGGAATTATATAGCATGTTTCAGTTTAATTCTAATGAGGAGTTTGATGTGTTTACAAAAGGGATTGTTGAATTTCGACTTATGGGGAAAGATTTTACGTTATCTATTTTTGAATATAATGTAGCTATGGGCTTTGTTTCCAATTATGAAATTAAGAATGAGATGTTTATTAATTCTCGATGTGATTATCATGAGGACTTTAATGCATCGAAATTATGGAGGCAATGGATTGTTGGTACTAGTCCCTATAATGCTAGTATTTCTAAGAGTTCATTTTTCAAAAATCTTGTTTTAAAAATCATTCATAGACTCTTAGTGTACAATTTTTCAAGACGTCAGGATTCTGTAGGGACTTTGTCTAAAATGGAGTTTTATTTCCTGTGGTGTATGGATAGGCACATTCCTGTGAATTTAGGTTTTTGGTTTTTAACACAATTCCAATTGGTATTATACGAGAAATACAAACCTTTAATTCTTTGTTTCTATATCACACAATTGGAAATTAATTTGGAAGTGTTAGATTTTGATGATACTGACATGAATGTAGCATGTGGCATAGAACCCTTGGATTTAGACTGTTTGCACAGGATGGGGATTGTGGATCTTAGTTATGGCCGAATCACTTTCACAAATTCGAGCCCCTCTACTTTTCCCACTACAAGACCATCATCACTAACTAGTCACCGACCTTCCCAAACCAATTTGGATGACTGCCTCAATCGCCTTAGGTATATAATGCACCGAATGGAGCACAAACTTGATGGCTTATTGGGAGTATGAAGGTTTCCAACCTCCACATCTGCCAACACCATGAATTCGACATTCCCAAATAAAGAAGCCTTCTTTTCTCTTTCTTTTATGTGTTGCTTCTTTCATTTTATGTCCTAACATTGAGGACAATGTTGGTCTAAGTGTGGGGAAGGAATTGGATTATATGTGTGTGACCTTGTTTTCGGTTTTTGTGTGTGATTCTTTTTTATTTTTACACGAGATTATGCATGTTAAGCCATCAAGCTTTATCATATTAGTTTGGATGAGATTGAATGTATGAATGAAATTAAATTAGGCTATGTGAGTCTAAAGTGAATCATGTGGATTAATTGCAATACCCGATCTTGTAAACTTAGTCAAAATTTTGACATTTAAGTGATGAGGTAGTTGTGGAATTAAGGTGAATTCTTGAATTAAACTTGTGAGTGCATTTGAGCTTAAATGACATCATCTTTATTTCATTCTATTTCTTCGTATTGTATGATGCTCCTCTAATCAGGTTTGCCTTCAGAACTTGCACTGAACCTGATTGAATTTGTTTGAATACATGGTTTATAGAAATGATTAAGGCCTTCTTTATTTTTACACTCTTTAGCTTAAAAATGACCTACCTATTTATTTTCCCTTTGCAAACACTTTTGAGCCTTTAACCTTGCTTTTCGATCAATCACTTTACATTGAAACCTAAAAACCCCATTAGCCTTACCCTATCACGAGTTGAATGAAGCATCGAGTAATTTAGGACCTTTGTTCTGTATTGTATTCTGAGATATTTTTATAGGTACCATGCATGGTCAATTTTGTAGAAGGAGTTCCAAAGTGGTTCAAAGGTCATTACAATGAGATTGCAATCACTAAAGCGTGACTTTGAGACGTCAGTTATGAAAAATGATGAATCAATTGTTGATTTCAAAGGTCATAGGGAGTTAACAACTCTTTACACTCCAGAACAAAATAGTGTTGTTGAGTGAAAGAAGTCTCAAACAAATTTTGGGTGGAAGATGTGGCAACATCCATCTATTTGCTGAATCTCTCACCAACAAAAGTTGTCATGAACCAAACTTCGTATAAAGCATACACTATAAGAAAATGTCGTTTTGCAACAGAAATTACCGATGGAAAACGTTAATATTCCATCAGTAAGTCAGTTTAGCAACGGACTATACTGACAGACAAAGGTGTCGTAGAAACGGCAGTAGCTAATAATCCCTTACAGAAAACAAAATTTTCATTAATAAAATTACCGACAGACAATAAATGTACCGTTCGTAAATATGCTGACGGTTTCTTCTACGGTTAAACATCCGTAAATTTACCGACGGGTATATTTTGTCATTAAATTTATCGACAATTTTCGATTTTCCATTAGTAAGTTTGTTCAAACATTACCAATAGTTATGATTGTTCTGTCGATGATTCTACCAATGATTATTTTTCGTCGCTAAATTTACCAACAGAATTGGTTATTCTATCTGTGATTACCGATGGTTATTCATCTTCTGTTTGTAAATGTTACTAATTTTATCGACAAAACCACAAATTTCTGTTAGTAAATCAACCAAATTTTTTAAAAAAAAAATACTGTCAATACATTTTATTTGAAAATGTTATATTTGATTGGAAGTTTTTATATCCGAGTTGAGGTACCATTAGCTTTGTTTTACTTGCATTTAACCATTGCATCGATATCTCTCATAGTTATATATGTATGAACTAACAAGAGTTGTTTGTGAAGTAACAACAAGAAGATGTGAAATGGAGAAAACAAATAGGTAGCTACGAGCAACCAAGAGCCTAAACAACAGCTTAGGCAATGCTAAAGCAAAGAGACTAGAGCAGGTGGTGGGTTAATATAGATCAGCAAAAGAATTCGTGGGCTAGTCAGAATCTGCAACAACTAGACACAATAAAAGGCTAAAAAATGAGTGTATCTTGCGGGACTGAAGTCTCCTTCCTCCAAGGGTCTACAACACGATAACGATAAACAACTTGTGTAAGATGATTGGCCTAACTTTCAATTGCTTTTTCGTACGACACTGTGACCTTGATCATCTCCTATAGGTCTTCAGGTTGGATTAGGATTAAAAGAGGAAGCAAGAGGAAACGTTGGAGAATAAACATTTAAGATTTTTTGTAATTTTTTTTAATAAATTTATTAATGCATACAATTTTAATAATATAAATATTTATTTGATAATGATCTTATTAGCTCAATACCGTAATTAAAAAAGATTAAAGGTTAATTTTATAGTAATTTTAATATGTTAAAGTGATATTATAAAATCAAATAAAATTTATTCAAATTTTAATATAAGGAAAATAAACGTTAACATTATAATAAAAGAGAATCTAAATTACTGATATTTAATGGAAAAGCTTTAAACATCACCTTATGACTTGAATCATACTCATACATGAGTTAGTCATACCTAAGCGCTAAGTGTTATGTCGTTTAATTATTGGACAGTTCCATTTAAACTGTTTAAACTACTTGTAATTATCTTAATTGTTTAATTATCTTATAAGAAGTTAACGCTTGGCGAATATAATAAATATATTGTAAATCCACTAGACCTATGGGCGTGTTATGTCTTCATCTTTTCCACAAATGAAAGTCCTTTGTGATGTTTTCGTACTAAAGACGACATTTAAGATACTAAAGTCTATAATCTTCAAATGATGAGAAGTACACTAAATCTTTCGTAACAGTTAGTAAATTAGGTGTGAAATTCACATCTCCAGTGTCATAATAAAAAGGTAATTAAAATATTTTCAATTTAAATCTAACCATAATTTTAATCCGGTAATAATAAATTTTTTAATGCTACAATAAGGAAAACATTGCTTTCAAAAATAACACATTTGAATATTACCTAGATTTAATCAAAGTAGGAGTTAATATTGTCTGATGTCAATGTTTGGCAAGTATGTCATCTAAGCTAATTTTAAAAGACATGATAATCATATACCAACTTCTATTGTTTGTTTTGTGTAGCTTTAAGAAAGCTCTATTTATAGGTTTCAAATACCATACCTTAATATATATAATACGACTACTCCAAACATTCAATACAACTCCTATGAATAAAAAATAACATCACTCGTAACAAATAAGTAATACTTTCACTTTATAACGAGAATAACATGTTTAAGTATAACGAACACTATGCATTAACACATATGATACTATAACTCCAAGCATTCAATACAACTCTTATGAATAGAAAATACCATTGCTCACAACATATAAGTAATTCATTCACTTTATTATGGGAATAAAAATTTGATTGTAATGAATAAATGCCTCAGATTAATATTTGAATGTATGGCCAAACAATATAAAAGGAAATGCTTGTTCTAATAGACATTTCATTAAACAATTTATAGGCAACCTATATTATCTCTAACTAATAACAAAACAATTGCATTTTTTTCATTATCTACCAACAACAACACATTTAAACAACAAATAAACCAATAATTCAAATAAAAAATGCATAAACCAACAATTCAAACAAAACCCACCCACCGACTGACGGTCATATATATAAGCATCTAACACCTTCAATTTTTGGATACAAAATAAACCTAATAGAGTTGTTACTTGAAAGTGATGCACAATGGACCAAAAATGAAGCAAAAATAGAAGGTGGAAGCACTCCAAGAAGAGAACCAACGGCTTTAATGGTGGGAGGAGAGAAAAATAGCAGAGGGGAGGGAGAAGAAGCGGAGCTTTGGGTCTCATAAACACTGGTGATAAAATGACATCTTTTGGATTAAAACCAAATGATGTCTTTTTATTTTATGACAATTAGACAGTTACCGACAGAAAGACATTTTCGTCAATAATTTATCGATGGAAATATTATCCCGTCAGTATTCAAGTTGCTTATTTTTCCAACTAGCTGATGCCGCCTAATTTTGTGACAAACTCTCGTTTTCCATCACTATAATACGACGAAAAACATACGGGGATATTTTCCCTCCATGTTTATTGACGAATGTTTTGGCCGTCAATAAATTCGTCAACTTTACAGGCAGAAAGTCAATTTTTGCCGCTAATTAGAAACGGAATGCGATTCATTGCTAATTTTTTGTCCATAATTTGTTATTTTCTTGTAGTGTATATAGTGTGGTAGAAGACCATTTGTAACTTATTTAAGAGTTTTTGAATGTATTGCTTATTCTTTGTTAAATTCCAAAGTTTGTCAAAAACTTGATGAAATTTTTGAAAAGTGTATTTTTATTAGTTATTGTACTCAATCCAAAGCATATAGATTGTATAACTGTTTTAGTGGCAAGGTTATAATTAGAAGAGATGTCATATATGATGAAAATGCATCCTGGGATTGGGGTGAAAAACAAGTGCAACAAGAGATTTTTATGCCACTTGGGATCTCTCAAGACAAAAGACAAGAGCCAACCCGCATAAGTTTACCCTCTAGTTCTTGTAAAGACAACAAACTCATTAACTTCAACAAAATCAAGTAGAAACTTTTTAGATGTGAAGGAAGAATCATTAAATGAGCCAATTTCACTCAAAAGATCACTAAGGGTTAGAAATTTGAATCCCAAGTATACTAATGACATTCAAGTGTAACAAGAGATTTTTATGCCACTTGGAATCTCTCAAGATGAAAGATAAGAGCCAACCCCCACAAGTTCACCCTCTAGTTCATGTAGAAACAACAAGCTCATCAACTTCAACAAAATCAAGTAGAAACTTTTTAGATGTGAAAGGAAGAGTGTTTAAATGAGCCAATTTCACTCAAAAGATCACCAAGGGCAGAAAGTTGAATCCCAAGTATACTAATGACATTTATTCATCTTGTTAATTTGCTCTTGCAGTTTCATATCACTTATACTATGAACAAGTAGCTAAAAAAGAAGTCTGACAGAAAGTAATAGTTAAGGAGATAACAACTATCTAAAAATAATAAAACATAAGAGATGGTTGACTTACAAAAAGTCAAAAATGCAACTGGCTTAAAGTAGGTTTTCAAGACAGACTTTACTACAGATGGAAAAATATAAAAGCACAAAACCCACCTTGTGGAAAAAGGATATGCACAACAATATGGCATTGATTTTAAAGAAACTTTCTCTCTAGTGGCTTGGTTTGAGACAATAAAACTTGTTTTAACATTGGATGCACATATGCAATGGCCTGTCTACCAATTTGATGTCAACTCTACATTTCTCAATGGAAGTTTAAAAGAAGAGGTCTATATGGTGCAGCTAAAAGGATTCGTAAAAGAGGGAAATGAAGAAAAGGTGCACAAGCTGAAGAAGGCATTATATTGATTGAAGCAAGCTCCACTAGCTTAGTATGGGAAGATTGATGGGTACTTCCAAAAAAAGGGATACATGAGAAGTGAGAATGAGTGAACCTTATATGTGAAAAAGGGAGTTAAAAATGATTTCATCATTATTTGTCTTTATGGTGATGATATCATTTACACTAGTACTTCTCCTTCTCTTATGGATTAATTTTAATCTCAAATGATGAATGAATTTGAGATGCCATACATGGATTTATTGCATTATTTCCTTGATATTGGAGTCCATCAAAGTGAAGATGGAATTTTTGTCTCATAAAGGAAGTATGCTAAGGACCTTCTTAACAAATTTGGCATGCTTTATTACAAACCTGCAATTTCACCCATAAATGTCAATGAAAAGTTACAGCTTCAAGATGGAGAAGAAATGGTAGATGCTAGAAGGTTCAAAACCCCAGTGGGAGGCTTAATATATTTAATGCATACCAGACCTAATATTGCTTTTTTCGTTGTTGTTATTTCAGGTTCATGAAATATCCTGCAAAGGTTCATTATGGAGCAGCCAATTGGGTATTGCATTACCTTGCTGGAACTTTAGAATATGGAATTTGGTACTCTAAAACTTCCCATTTCAGATTGTGTGGATTCAAGAATAGTGATTGGGTAAGTTCAATGGATGATAGACGAAGTATTTCAGCTAATGCTTTTACTATAGGATCAGGAGTGATCACTTGGAGTTAAAAGAAGCAAGCAACATTGGCATATCAACTTCAGAAGTTGAGTACATGGTAGCAACTTCAACAGCTTGTCAAACTATTTGGTTAAGAAAAATGTTAGTTGAACTTTAATTGAAACAAGAAAGACTAACAAGGATATTTTTAACAATAAATCGATGATATTTATGACAAAGAATCCAAAATTTCATAGCATAAAAATGCATATAGAGCTACATCACCACTTCATTTGTGATATCGTAAAAAAGAAGGAAATGACCTTAGAGTATTGTAGCATAAATGAGCAACTAGTAGACATATTCACAAAGGCTTTATCAAAGGAGAAATTATGCTATTTCAAAACCCTACTTGGTGTTTATAACCTTGAATTAAGGTGGAGCATTGAAGAATAATTCAAAGTCAATATTGTTATGAGTCTGCCAAGTTTGTTTAGGTTGTTTAGACTGTTTCCTTTATTCTAGCTATTCAAACTTTTGAATTTTTTAATTTGTTTAGTTAATCTATTAATGAGATATTTGCTCAACTTTATTTTCTCATTGCTTATATATTTAGGCATTCAATATCAATATAATACTCACTTGACCATCAATAAATTATCTCTTACATTATCTATTCTTTTGCTCTTTCATGTTTTTGTTTAGCCAACAACTTAAAACTCTCTTGGATTGTAATTGTTACTCTACTCTATTCATTTTAACCATTAATCACTTTATTCATTTATTGAATTTGATCCTCCACTTTTTACTTGATTCTTCTACAAATTTTAATCAGTTAATCACTTTATTTTTCTATTAAATTTGATCTTCGACTTTTTACTTAAGTCTTGTATAAATTAATTTATTAATATTACCAAAAATAAAATAGTAATAGTAATATACCTTTTATCATGAAATCATGAATTGAAACCTCATTTAATCCATCACATAATTAAGGACACTAATAGTCATAAACTAAAATTTGTCTACAACAAAGGGGGTTGGCTAATTCACTTAAAAATAATAGCCTCAATTTTTTCTTTCAACTTGAGAGAAGCACTACCTTATGTTCATATTGAAAAAGTGTGAATAATATTGTCCTTGTCTATTACACTATAATTTTTTAGGATAATGATTTGAGAACTTAAAAGAGAAATTTGTCTTCATAATTGCGTCTCCTATCTTGACTGAAATTTATCTTTGACACTAGGAACAACCTTTTCTTATTATTAGATATCTCATTTTCTGTTTCCAAAATTCTAATAGATGTCTACATGTTTAGTCATATATAAAAGTTGAAGCTACCATTATAGCTACGAACAACTTCCAAGCTTATTTTTTATATGCTTAAATAACATAAAAAAGAAGGCTAAATAGTTAGGTATGATTTTTTTTTCCTTTTGCAATCATCAACAAAAAAAATTATTAGATAATAAATTGGATTATATAATGAGTTTTCCCTAACTTATAAAGGCCTATATTGCTAACATACAACATATATAACGTATACGTTATATATTTATGTTGATTTATATATAAATAATCTTTTAAGTAATAGTTTTACACATTAATAAAATACAAAGCATTTTGTCTTGCTCCAAGACTCTTCTTTTTTCATAGTACTAGAACTGCCTTTGTAAAAAAATGATAGTTTTTCAATCTTTTCTTTCTTGCTTGATTTTGGTCATTCAAGTAGGATTTGATATATGCCAAACTCTTCTATTCATCGGGACGATCCAAATGATACAAAATTTGCCCTCAAATACTACTACACGCACCCTCAGGCGCCTTAAAAATATTGGCAAACAAAACTAAAATTTGGAGCTAGGAGATTGAAGACAATATAAACCATGAGCTTTCCACCCATACACCAGACATAAAGTCATTTCAAGCCAAAACATGTTATCTATCAATAAGTGGTCCCATAATGCCATGTCAACTTTCCACGTTTGAATGTCACGTAAGCTCCATACTAGATTGTCACGTCAGCACATGATCCCATCTCAGCCACATCAACACTGGGAGTTACCTTTACTATGTTAAACTGCCACATTGGCCACTAAATTAGCATCTTACATGGACAATGATGATTTACGATTCAAACTGGTTCAGTTTAAACCTATTTGGCTTGACTTTAAGTGATTAGTTCAGCTATTGTCTAGTCAATTTTTTCTCAAGTAAAATTGATTCCCAAGGTTTTTAGGTTTTTTGTACTTATTTTTTAGGTTAAATTGGTCAGATTTCAACTCCATGGATAAATTTCTTCACTTTTTGTGTTTTTCAAGACGAATAGCTAAGGATTTTTCTTTTACCTGCATTGTGGATACCTCTAAACTTTATTGATACATTTATCAACTAATTAAAGTCATCTTTGATGGATCTAACTGTGATTTATTAGCTGAGAAAATGTGTAGCTTTTTTGAAAGGAGACTTCTTTGGTGTATTAATATTAGAGAAATACTCAAACCACCTTAAAGGCCTGGTGAAGTAGAAGATATATTCATAAAATGCTAGTATCTTAGGTAGATATAAATCACCAGGTTCTAAAGTGCTTTTACAATACTTATGTCAAAGTAATCAAGCTTGATTTTGATCATCTTTTAAGAAGTCATCATTCTGTATTTGATAATGTCAATAATTTTTTAACTTTATAGACGACTATACCATATGGAACAACAATAGAGTCAAATTATCCATAATTATAAGATTGAATTACAAGAGTTTTTTCAGATCGGTTGGCACTTTGAGACACTAATTGGCCTAATGCTCAATCTGCCACTGTCAACTACTACAAGATAGTCCTTTGGCAAATTTTTTGCTACATTTTACAAATTGTAGCTAAAGGTAAGCCTTTAGCGTCGCTATAATAAAATCGTCCCAAAGGTTCGTCAAAGGCTTAAATAACTCTCTTTTACTTTATGCTTAATATTTAATATTATTCTCCATTTTTATCTTAGTTATCATATTATTCTATTTAATCATATTACTCTATTTATAATATATATATATATTCTATATTATTATATAGAATTTTTATATTATATTTTTTTTTAAAAAATTGAATATATTAAGCCTTAAAAGCAAACCAAAAGTGTTTCAACATATTACATTAACAACTTGTCATCTCATCTTATCTTGGTAACAGTACAGATCACTTCCACTGGACAAAATAACAGAATATGCCTAACAGAAAACGTAAAACACAGCAGCAAGTTTAAGTGCTCTTGCCCCTGATATGCCTAAAAGAAAACGTAACACACTTGGCATGAATGGCGCGAGAGAGAATCCCGCCATATATGCCTTAGTAGCCTCCTTGAGTGCAAACACTGCATGACTTACGAGTATTACGTATAATTTCTATAATATATAGAGAGTAATATGGAGACAAATTTTGAAAAATGTCACCAAGGTTTCCTCGCCAAAGGGTATTAAAATCGTCACTAAAGGTCGCCAAAAGCTTAAATAACTCTTATTTTTAATATTTAATGTTAATTTCCATTTTTAACTATATTACAATTATTTATTAAATATATTGTAATTAATATAATGATATATAGTAATTAATATAATGATAAATGAATTTATAGATAATAATTGTAAATAATAAATGATATATGGTAACTAATATAATGATTTATGAATGTATAGATAATATATAAAGTTTCTCATCTGTTAGTTATCATATTATTCTATTTTATCATATTACCATATTTACACATAAATTCTATAGTATTATATAGAATTTCTATATTATATATAATTTATATAATATATAGTGTAATATATAGAAAAAGTCTTTGGCGATGAATTGTGAAATCGTCACCAGAGGATAACCCTTTGGTGATGAATTTGGAGATGTTTTATTAAAATCATCACTAAAGGGTTACCTATTTATGCAATGATTTTTAGAAATCATTGCGCAAGTGTGACCTTTTGCTGAAGATTTTTGTATTTGTTGCTAAATATCCAAAAAACGATGTCATTTTATCATATTGAAAACCTAATTACCCAAAAAAATTTCGAAATCATCATTTTCTTTCTATCTTTATCTTCTTTATTTTAATTAATTCTTTCCACTTCAGTGTCTAAGTTCCTAGCTTTGTCTTCCACTACAAGAAAATTAGTTATTAGTGATGGATAATTATCGACAGAAACGAAGCCATTGGAAATTACTGACAAAAAATCATGTTCTGGTTGGCGCAATTGTCGGGAAAAATTTCAATTTGGAACAAAAAATATCCGTTAATAAATATGCAGGGTAATCAACCCGACAAATTTTCTAACGGAATATAGCGACGGTAAGAAATGT
>JANZXP010003470.1:0-14762 GCA_027576715.1 Erythroxylum flavicans | reverse complement strand
CTTGGGTGCCTCTTTTTGCTGAATTTCCACCTCTTTTTCAGCGTCTTTCTTTGATCCGCTGCTACCCTTTTTTGGGACTGCCATGTTCAGCTCCTTACCACCTCGTAAAGTGATAGCACTTGCATTCTCCTTAGGGTTGACAACAGTCTGAGATGGAAGTTTTCCCTGTGTCTCTAATTTGCTCAAAGAAGAGGCAAGCTGGCTGATTTGCTTCTCCATATTTTGCATGCCTTTCCTCGTTTCCTGTTGAAATTCTTGCATATCTATTGCTGATTGTTTCTGAAACGTGGCAAGCGATTTAACGATATCCTCTAGAGATTCTCTTGAAGAAGGGGCTTGATGGGGAGGAGGTCTAGCTTGTTGAAAATTCTGATTCTTGCTCCCATAGCTGAAATTAGGGTGGTTTTTCCAGCCTTCATTGTAAGTATTGGAAAATGGGTCTATTGGTCTTCGAGGTGGCCCGGGGTAACCTCCCATAGCATTAACTTGCACTTGATCATCTTGCCATGTTGGGCACATCTCGGTTGGATGGTCATAAGAAGTGCACACCTCACATGCACTCACACTTTTATGATGCCCTGCAGCCAAAGTTTTGACCAAAGAAGTTAGTTCATTGAGTTTAGTCTCAATGGAAAAATCACTTACCTGATAGAGCTTCCTGGAAGGTTCTTCGATTTGTCCAAATTGTTGTGAATTTGCTGCCATGGTTGATATGATATGTCTAGCTTGGGCGGGGGTTTTATTAACAAGAGCTCCTCCACTAGCTGCATCAACCATTTTTCTTTCCATGTCCACCATTCCTTCATAGAAGTATTGGAGTAGAGATTGTTCGGACATCCCATGTTGTGGGCAAGCTGCACATAACCTTTTGAACCTCTCCCAATAATCGTATAAGCTTTCTCCAACTTTTTGTTTAATCCCACAGATCTCCCTACGTATCACCGCTGCTCTTGAGGCGGGAAAATACTTATCCAAGAATGCTCGAGCCATTGCATGCCATGTTGTTATTGACCCCGGTGGTAGGTTGAGCAACCATTCTTTAGCAGCGTCCTTTAGTGTGAATGGAAACGCCCTCAATTTAACATGCTCTTCTGCTACACCTTGCGGCTTCATACTTGAGCATACACCATGGAATTCCTTCAAGTGATTGTGTGGGTTTTCACTCTTCATTCCATGGAAAGTGGGGAGCTGGTGGATCAAACCAGATTTCAGTTCAAACGGCACCTCCAAGTTCGGGTAGGTGATGCAAAGGGGCTGCTGCTCCAAGGGGGCTTCTTGCAGCTCTCTAACAGTGCGGTTATCAGCCATTGCTTCCTCTCTATCAGATTCAAATGAGGATTCCTCTAATTCGGGGTCGGGTTTAGTTGAAGGTTCAACTAATTCAGCTGCTTTACCTTCTGGATTAAGAGTAGAAGTACCTTCTGCCCTCTTCCGTAACTTGGTTTCCTTCCTCAATGCACGGGCTATCTTTTCTATTTCAGAATCAAATTCTAACTGCAAATTTTCAGATCTGGTCATCCAAAGAAACAATAAACAGTAAGTAAGCTAGTCCCCGACAATGGTGCCAAAATTTGATGGGTGTCGAAACCACCAAAAATAAAAGACCTGCTCTTCCTAACAAAAAAAATGAGAATACTATAAATAGGGTGAGAAGGGTCGAACCCTAAAGACTAGCCTTGCCCAAGGCTAATCAGAACTGAAACTGTGAACTGAAAAATAAAGTGAGAATTGGAGATTTTTAGTATTAACAATTAAAAACGAAATCAAGATAGCAATAATATTTAAAATTCGAAATCAATGGAAAATAAACCCAGTAAAAGGTAATTCGCGGTATGAAGTTCATATGGATTGATCATTGACTCTAGGATAACTATTCAATTTAACATTGCAGACAAGTTATAGCCGAAAGGAACGTCCTCCCAACCAATCTTACTGTATTATTAGGTTATCAAGATACGATCTAATAATAAACCCTAATTAACAAGTAACCCTAAGTACGACGAAGGATTTAACCTGTTAACAGCATTAAAAACTAGTAAGAACTTGCCCTAATTAACAAAGACTACGAGAATTCGTTTAAACTAGATTATGTCTTCACTTAATACAACCCAAAGACTTTTACGCAATCAAGTTATACCAATTGCCACTTGCATCAATTAGGATAAATAATTACGGATTTAACCTAGTCGATTGGCTATGTAAATTCCTATTAGATGAACAACGGGCCTTGTTTGAACAAATAACAGTAATTCACTATGGATAGATTATTCCAATAGATCACAGAAATGACATAAATGCAATGTAAATCAAAGAGTAAATTAAAACATGTTAAGATCTCACAACCATATAAACTTCAACCTTGAATTATCCCCTGACTGAATTAAAGGAGTTAGCCATGCATGGCTATCGACAAACACATGAGGTTCTGAAAAGAATAAAAAAACGAAACTACTATCGGAGGCCAAAAAATTAGAATACTGTGTTCCTTCCTAAAACCTAATTTTCACTTATATACTAATAAAAACTAAGGCCCATATGAGCGGCCAATCAAAATAATGTTTTACTCCTCCTAAGCTGTTAAATTAGGTTAAAACGTCGGGTAAAAACGCGGGTCAAGCCGTCCATGTAATTCCATCCCATCATCCGCTGCTCTGCTGTTAGTCTTGCCCAAGGGTAACTCCTGGCGACATTAAAATAATCCAGAAATCTTCAGCGTCAGTTCCTATGTTCCAAATACTCCTCAAATATGCTCCATATGCGCCCTTTTCATCAAATCCAACTTCCCCTAATCAAAGTAAGAAAAACTAAGTAGAATCTCATAATTAAGCACAATAAACTTCAAATAAGCAAAGGATTAAGGACCAAAAACATGTTGAATTTGCAATCTATCATTCCATTACTTACTTCTTCATCCTTGGCCACCAGAAATGCTACTTTAGTATGTTATACATTTTGATGGTACCAGATGCATAACATAGACTACTATATGAGCTTTCTTTAGAATCTCTTTTCTTCAATCATCGATGTTGGGCACATACAATCTCTGCTTCAACCACAGTGTCTCATCTCTTAATTCGAATTCAAAATTTGGACTCACTTTCAATTTCTTAATAAACTTCACCATTTCAGGATCTTTACTTTGAACTTTTCTAATTTTGTCATGTAATAATAGTCTCAAGTTTAATGTAGCTATCAATGCCCCATTAAATTTAAGATTTAACTTAACATTCAATGTTCTCAATTGAACTAAACTCGGTAACCTCGATATTTGAATTTGAGCTACACTTTTATTCAATTTTCTACTAAAAGCATCAGCTACTACATTAGCTTTTCCTGGATGATATTCAATTGTGCAGTCATCATCTTTCAGCAATTCTATCCATCTCCTCTATCTCATATTCAATTCTTTTTAACTCATCAGATACTTCAAACTCTTATGATCAGTATATATCTGGAATGTCTCTCTATATAAATAGTGTCTCCATATTATTAGAGCAAAAACTACTGTAGCAAGTTTTAAATCATGTACCGAATAATTGATCTCATGAGATCTCAATTGTCTCAATGCATATGCTATTACCTTGCCATACTGCATTAATATACATCCCAATCCTTGATGTGAAGCATCACTGTAAACCACGTAACCTCCAATTCTAGATGGAATAGTCAACACCTGTGCAGTAGTTAACTAATGCTTTAACTCCTCAAAACTCCTCTGACATTCATCTTTCTATCTGAAAGGCACATTCTTCCTCATAAATTTAGTCAGAGGGGATGAAATCAATGAGAACCTCTTAACAAACCATTGGTAATATCCAGCTAATCTAAGGAAACTCCAGATCTCTGATACATTCTTCGGAGCTTCCCACTTCATTACCACCTCTATCTTCTTTGGATCTGCTTGTATGCCTTATCCAGTTACTATGTGACGTAGAAATACTACTTGATTAAGCCAAAACTCACTTTTACTGAATTTGGAATAAAATTGTTTCTCCCTTATGATCTGTAAAATTACTCTTAAATGCTCAGCATGCTCTTCTCTACTCTTCGAATATACCAAAATGTCATTGATAAACACAATCACAAAATGATCTAGGTAGGTTGGAACACTTTATTCATCAAAGCCATAGATACAAATGGGGTATTAGTCAACCCAAATGGCATCACTAAAAACTCAAAATGCCCATATCTGTTCCTGAACGCATTTTTCGGTACATTAGCCTCTGCTATCTTCAACTGATAGTACCCAGATCTTAAGTCTAACTTAGTGAACATCTTAGCTCCCTACAATTGATCAAGCAAGTCATTAATTATAGGCAACAGGTACTTGTTCTTCACTATTACCCAATTCAATTGCCTATAATTGATGTATAGTCTCATAGTTCCATCTTTCTTCTTCATAAACAAACTGGAGCTCTCCATGGTGATACACTGGGTCTGATAAAACTCTTTTCCAACAACTCCTGAAACTCAGCCTTTAATTCCTATAGTTCCACAGGTACCATCCTATATGGAGGAATAGATATAGGAGCCGCATCTAGAACTAAGTCAATTGTAAACTGTGTTTCCCTGTCTGAAGGTAAACCAGATAACTCAGTGGGAAACATATCCAGGAATTCTCTAACAACAAGAATGTCCTACACATTCTGCTCAGTGTGAGTATCAACTATATGGGCCAAATAAGCCTCACCTCCTCCTCTAATCAATCTCATTGCACTCATAAATGATATCAGTCTGGTTGGCACTGCTTGACTAACACCTTAGAATACTGCTCTGAGTTGATTAGGAGATTCCAATATTATCTCTTTAGTATAGTAATTCATGATAGCCCTATGTGCAGTGAGCCAATCCATACCTAGAATAATATCTCTCTCTCTCTTAACTACAATACAATCATATCTACTTCCAATTCTGCTTGTTCAGTTTGAATCAAACACCTCTTATAAACTTATCCTATTACTGTTGTACTACTTACCGGTGTACTCACCTCTAATCTATGTTTCAATAGTTCTATATCACAATGCAGCCTAGATGCCAGATGCGGTGCGATAAAAGAATGCATAGATCCAAGATCTAACAATGCAAAAGCTTCATATTTAAAGATATGCAACACACTTGCAACGACATCTAGAGAATTCTGAGTCTCCTATCGGGTCATCGCATAGACTCTGGCCTGAGATTGCAGATTGTTATTCCGTTCCTCAGTCCTAATAGTAGGACTCCTAAAACTCATTCTGCCTCTACCATGGCCTCTCTGTCCAGATCCACTAGCTCGGATCTGCTGAACTATTGTTTCTGTTACCACTCCTCCTCTCCTTCCAGACTGTGTTCTATAAATTGTGGGATAGTCTCTAATATAAGATCAAAAGAGCCACATTATAGGTAAGCTCCAGATAGCTCCTGTCATTCTCTGCTATGCTTCTTCCAACAATGTTCGCAGTTAGGTAGTTGTCCCGATACTGCACATCTTCCACTGCCAGACTGCACAAAACTACCCCTTTGTCTGAACCCCCACTGTCTTGATCTAGCTAGTGGTCGAAAAATCTGTTCTGGCACTTACTAAACCTTCTACGAGAACCACCTTGAGATTCTATAGGCCTTTTCATTCTAGAATCTTATCTATATTCTTCCTGACCCTCTTTCAATAACTGCTCAATTCGGATCGAGGTAGCTCGTAGTTCCGTAAAACTACCCAAATTAGAAATGTCTAACCTCATTTAGATTTCCATAATCAGCCTATCTTCGAACCTCCTACACTTATCTTCCTCTTTAGGAATCAAGGCAATAGCATACCCCATCAGTTCATTGAACTTTATCTCATATTCTGCCACAAAGAGATTGCCCTGCTTCAAATCCAAAAATTCTTTCATCTGTTTGTCCAGGTAGATCTTAGGCATATAATTCTCTTTCAAGACCTTCAGAAAGTTTTCCACCATTGGTATGCTGGACCTTGTAGTAAGGCAACTGCATAGTCAAATTTCTCGTCTGACTCGTAGTCCATCTGATCAAAGACCCTCTTCGTTCTCTCTAGCCATCCTCAGCCTTTGCAGGGTCTGTACTTCCATAGAAGTCCACAATCCCCTGCTTTCTCAGTTTATCGTACCTCATTTCCCTTCCCTCAGGAATTTTTAGAGGCATTTTCTCAGGTCGAGATACAGAAGACTCTTCACTGGCTCCTACTGATTCTAGGTTAGCTAATTGTCCCACTTGATCACCTATGGGGGATGACTAATAATAGACAATAACTTCGATTACTATCCAAATTTGTCACGATATACCATATCTAATGTTCCTATATGTCCCTATGGAAGTCAAACCATACTCTGATACCAAATATTGCAGCACCCCACTCCCATCTGACATATGCCCGTATATCCATCAGACATTCGAGAACATGCCTGGTACAAGCAGTACGCTAGAGCAATCACATCTTATATGTCATAGCATCATAATTAAAAGATAAATACTCAATTTTTAAAACTCAATTCCTCATTTTTATTTCATAAAACCAAAAATGTACATTGCAGCATTACATACATCATCCATATATATACAAAATCGAAAGCTTATCAGAGTCTACAACTCTGTTTACAAAATATGCTACATAAGTGAAGAACTATACAAAAATTCTATCTATCACTTCAGTCTCAGCTGAACAACCTTTGAACCAATTCTTCTATCAAAATACACAAGAACTATTCCTCTTTTAGAGCATCTTAGCACAAAGTCTTCTCTCTTATACTTGAAAAGCCATGTTACAATTTTAATAAGTTTTGCAAACTCAGTGAGTTAACCATCCTCGATGGCTCACTCATACAAACACATAATAGTTCATAATTCACATTCAATTTGTAGATAAGTATTAGCATATATGGCACATCACTTCACCATTTAACCATGTAGCGTCAAATATAATTTTTATACACTTATTTCACATTTTGCATTTAGAACAGTTCAATAATTCATTTCTATCATTTAAAACATACATAACAAATGCATACACAATGCTCATGAGACTCTCTTTTAATTATTATGTTGTTGTGACCGAGTGTCGTTTTCACTGTCCCCTATCTATTGTGGATACCGAGCTTATTAATAAATGTCCCGTATCTGTTGACGATACCGAGCTCATTATATATAGTGGGCCAGAGGCTCTTACCTTATTCTAAGCTTTAGGCTCTTTTTCACTAGCGACTCCGGTCACAACTGCCTTTGTCTGATCATGCATTTATATAGTGAAATGTATCAAATCTCATATATCAATCAGTCACTTATATTCAGTTTACACATTCACTTTCACATATTATCGAACCTAAGTCCGACATTCAAAAAATATGTTGAATACACTTATTTCTATCAAATTCACATCTAATAAACAATTCCAATATGATTTTCATGCATCAAACGCCTTAGGCAATCAATATCTGGAATCAACACATTCACATCAATAATTATTCAATATAGAAATTTAAAAAAACAATTAATCAATGTGAGACCATATAGGTTACTCGCACTACGCTTCAGTTAGCTATTACCTTGACGTCCCAACAATGTCTGGATGCGGTCGCTCTATTTTCGTTTTTATATCATGCAACACATACATATTTACACATTACTGATTTGCATAATCACATTAATACTCAATCATACACATAGTTATATGTGTTATATATAATGCATGCTCAATGACAATCCCAAGTATATTTCGTTAATTTACATCCTATGATCATTCATACTTCAAAACTCATATATGTCTAATTTGAGCTTAGGTTTACACCTCAATTGTACAAGATTATTCTAAGTTCATCATTCCATCATTCATTAAGGTTATTCTAGCACTATAAGATCACAAAATATCCAAATTCTCCTTCACCTTTACTTAATACACAACATTCATGTTCTTTAAATCACATTAGCATTCATAAGATCGCCTTCTTATATATAACATCTATAAATTTCTAGATTTTATTTCATTGATATCAACCATCTATGCTTACATTATAACCTTAATTATCACCATAAACATATAACTCATTTTATCACTTAATCCATCATCAAACTAAGTTAATTTCAAGCTTCATTTAACCCTAAACACGTCATAAGAAAGTACCTATCCATTTTTTGTTTCAAACCACACATAAAAGAAGCATATTTCACGTGAAAGTCATTCCCACAATCGTGGATGACTTCCCACAATCATAGGTTTCATTTACATAAAGTTTCAACCCTTTCTAGGCATTCCCATGATCGTGGATATGTTCCCACGATCGTGGGTTGCTTACATATAAAAATCCTAGGCAAAATTCTTCCCATTTTCCAACTTTTCTAACTCTTTCAAGTTACATCCAAACATCTGATGCTTAGTCTATCATTTCTAGGTTAATTCCTCATCATTTCCTTTTCATTATCACCTCCATTTCATCTCAATATCAATCATAAATAAATCATAATCTATGGTTGATCATAAACACCAAAAATAGATCATCAATGTATATATATACATTCATCAATTTTCTGCACACATTCACTCCATTATCACCTTTATTTCATTTCTAAACTATCACCTTAATTCATCTCATTTCAAAACACTCTTTTAGCCTTTTCTTTAACTTCAAACTCATTCTAACTCATCTCTATAACAACCAAAGAAATCCACATTATTATACATTGAAAACAGAACATGAAAACATCCATTTACTGATCAAAATTTTTACACTCTTTTTTATACCATTTTCATAATCATTTATCTCTAAAACATCTCTAAAACATCTTATGAATTATTACTCATCATATATACAGAAACAAGGCATCAATGTATTCATTTCTTCACCCATGTTCCAATATATATTGATCACCATTTTATGATCATTTAACTTGTAACTATCATCATAAATGTTGCTATTCAACAAACCATAAAGAATAATGCTTTACATTAACTTGTTAAACTTCAAGATCTTCAAATCACACTTAACCCTAGCTTCCAAACATCATACAATCATCAATAAGGAGGTGGAGTAGGTTAGGTCTTTAGTGACAAATGAAGAAGACAATAAAATAGAAGTAGCAAGAAAAGGGTGAGATCAAGATTCAACGTTGAGAGGTAAGAAGAAAGTGGCTTAGATGAAGAAGATTGAAGAAGATGAAGAAGAGATTAACAAAGATATGAAAGCAAATAATAAAGTGAAAGACATTTGTCACTTGCCATTTGTCCACTTCCTACAAATCTTCATTTGGTCCTCTTTAATAACTAGTCAATTTTTCTCCAATTTCTAATCCAATTGTCTCCCAATTTTCTATGATTCTTGTCATTAAATCCTAATGCCACTTATCAATAATTTCTATTGCCATTTGACACTTATTTCTACTACCATAAATCAATTGTCTTGTCACTTGGCATTTTTCCTAGTCCAAAAATACTCAAATTTTCATAAGTTTCCTAAAATTTCACCAAAAATTCTAAATAAATATTTATACTTATCAAATCAATTTCAAGACACATAATCCACAGTTCACATCATAATCATTTAAAAATCAATTATACCTGGAAAATGTCAATAAGTGCATGAATAGTCATTGTAATGTGTGTAGGAATCAAATTCATGTGTATGTATGCTATATTATGCAAGAGTATGAAATGCATTTCCTAATTTCTCAATAATATCTCTCATATACAGTATTCTAGGATTCTACCCTTAACATGGAAAAACGGGATGTTACATGATCTTCTCTCTCACAATTAAAAGCTTCAACTTTTCTTTATAAACCTCATGAACTATCTTCTTGACTTTATTGTTACATCTTGTTTTTATAGTACTTATATTTTTTTATCATTAAAACATCAGTTGGAACCTTTTTAGTTCAACAATCCTTATATTAATTAAAATCAAATTTGATACTCTTCTAACTTTTCTTTTTTAGATCCATCATCTTTGATTGTCTCCAATTATTTTTTGATCTAGCAAGGCTAAAAGGGTGTTATTATAATATGAAAAGAAAGCTTCTTCACTGGAATATGTTAACGTAACCTTTCACTCTATTAATGCTACATCTAATTCATGACGAAGATAACATAACTTGAAACAAATGCAAATATCATTTGTAAATTTGGGGTTGAGTACCAAAATTATTATGGTATAGTAGCATGTCCTATAGTTCGATACATATTCAATAAGTCCATTTATAATCTAGTATGGAGCAAAGTTAAACTAAACTTGTCATTAAGGCATATGCATAGGTTCAGGAGCCTAAAGGTGGTGACATTCCTAGGGTTATTCGAAGAATGCTTTTGGAAAATATGAGATTAGATGAAATGAAACAAGTATCGTTGTAACTTTTAAAAACTATAAATTTCCTTGCCCTAGTAACGACGACATATGGTTTACAAGCTCTATATTTTATACTATATAAAACTCTAATAATGAAGGTTCCATTATTGAAGGATTTAATCAACGAGCTTAAGAAGGAGGAATACTAAAAGATGTCAAGTAAAGAATTTTATACCTATAAAATATCCTATCCTTTTGTAATATTCATTGCTTGTTCATAATATTCTTTTGGGTCAGAAGGCAGTATAAGCAAGGATTTTTAAAGATGAAACAAAGAATTTTTTATTTTTAATTAGCAACAACAATAACAACATCTAGTAGAAATTTCGCTGAGGCGCAGGGTCTAGGGAGGTCTATTAGTATGCAACCTTACCCCTAACTAGTAGAGAGGTTGTTTTCAAATGACCCACATAAAGGAAAGGAAAAACATATATTAATTAATTAATTAATTAATGATAGGTTGTCAAACTACTAAAAATAAAAATATATTTCCAACTCTCCAAAAACTAGGAAGCTAGTGGTGAATCAGGTCGAATCCATAGGGAATTAGTGCAGAGTTACTCAAATGCTCAGAAAATAACAGATTTGAAGGATTGATATTGCAGGAGATGTAAGTACAAATAAAAGCAACGCAGAAAATTAAAGAAGAGCTATAGTGACAGATACGACATGAACATGTGGTATTGGCATAAAACAGATCTGGACATCAAATAACAAAATAAAACAAGATTAAAACGCAATAGGTGAAAACCTAGCCAAGGTACTCTTCAATTCAGCCTAGAAATTCGATCATTGACATTATAAGATAAATTAGACAATTCAGATAGACAAAGTTATAGTCAAAGGTGACGCACTCATTAACCAATCGTTTCTTACTTTGTCGGTAACTCTGAGAAACACCCTGATAAGTTACTTCCCTAATCTAAAGACAACCCCCAAAAAACGCCCTGAAAAGATTAATCGCTAGTTGTGTTAAGAATGAAAAAGACCCTTGTCCTAACTAATAAATTTGAAAACGTTGTAATTTATTTAGTCAGATTATTTAATTCCATCGATTTTACCACCAATATACATCGTTTACAAGATAAAACCAATTCGCTACTTTGATAGAATAATGTCCACGACAATACTATCTTATTCAGCAATTTATCACTTAATCAATCACACAACTCATGACATTGCACAATAAATTAAGCAATAATAAATCTGGTTCAAGCATGGGAATTAAATAAATATCTAAATTGACTAAACAAATAAAAACATAGTCTCACAAATCATCCATGGCTGAATATCCAAGCACCCTGACTAGAAAAAGGTTTAGTTGTTCATAGCTAACCTAAGAACACAAGAAAATAACATGAAAACTACAATCACGATGGTGACTGGCTACTAACTACTGAAAAACAGAGGAAGGAAGAGAGAACGTTCAAAAGTGAGAAACAAAAGTTATAAAAAGGTCGTCTAATTTCCTTATGCCATAAGGAATTTATAACCTCCAATTCGTAACCTTAGCCAAAATTAGTAGAAGTTTCCTAGTTAGTCTTCAACTTGGATCCTTCATTATGGCTTCCTAGCTGGTGTCCGGCGTCTCCAACAAAGATCTAGCCTAAAATAGATGACGATTGGGCTTAAAAACTCGTCAATAAATTTGGCACAGTTCTTGCCCGATACGACATGCGCATGTCGTATCTATTTCCAGCACGTAACTTCTCCAAAACAGCCCAAATCTCCTGCATTACGAGTTCAATCCCCACTTTGGTCTCCTGTACACGTAACAAACATAAAGCACACAAAAACACACAAATAATAAACAAACACATACAAAATAAATGCAAACTATCCTATAAACCATGCATGAAATGCAACCTATCAAGAACCTTTATGGGATTAAAAACTTATATCCACCTATGTCATATAAAACTTTAAGGATATCTATATAAACTTTATGTTTAATGACATAGGCTCAAGGTCAATCTTTATAAATGCCCAATGACCTTTAAAATGCTTAAGATCAATACAAATCTTAAGCCATCTACATGTATTATGACTATACTCAAAATAGCTATTACTGAGGGAAAATATGATCATTTTTATTAATAAAAATCATAATGTGATAATACAATAAAATGTACAATCATTTAAGGAGCAAAATACAGCTATCCCTAACTACTGTTGTCTAAGGACTTTAACACGCCCATACTAGATACATGTGTAGCAAACACTAGTGGGCAAAGTCCTTTAGTCAGCGGATCAGCCAACATATCCTCAGTCCTGATGTGTTCCACTTCAACGTCGCCCTTCTGGATCAACTCCTTTATGGTCAAATACTTGACCTCTAAATGCTTAGACCCCGTGATACTCTTGTTGTTGTTACTAAACAACACTGCAGCAAGATTATCACAGTACAACCGTATAGGTCTAGCAATAGAATCCACCACAGACAACTCAGAAATCAAGTTTCTAAGCCAAACTGCCTGTGTAGCAGCCCCATAACATGCAACAAACTCTACATGCATGGTCGAGGAAGTAACTAGTGTCTACTTGACACTCTTCCATGATACCGCACCATCTGCTAACATCAAAATGTATCCTGAAGTGGACTTACGATCATCTGCACACATAGTAAAATCTGAGTCCATATACCCTGTGAGGTTAAATTCATTGACTTTCCTATATGTCAAAGTATAATCCTTGGTACCCTTTAGGTATCTCAACACCCGCTTGACTGCATTCCAATGGCCTACACCTGGGTTAGCCAGATATCGACCTAGCAGTTCAATAACATATGCAATGTTTGGTCTAGTGCACACCTAGACATACATCAGGCTACCAACAGCACTAGAGTACGGAACATTCCTCATAGCCTCTCTCTCAATCTCATTCTTTGGACATTGTGCCAAAGATAATCTCTCTCCATGAGATATAGGTGCTACAAAAGGTTTACACTCAACTTTGCAGCACACACTCAATGTATGCGCTTTGCGAGAGGCTCAACAAGTGTTGAGATCTGTCTCGGTGAATTTGAACGGTACGTATTGACCGATTCCATCCGGTATGGTATGAAATTTAATATTTTGGTTTCATCATATTTTAAGAAGTTCGTGTAGGATACTAGGCTTTTTTTGGTTTTTTTTCAAAAATTTCGAGCTCAAGCCAGAGTAATGGGTACCATTCCGTACCGACCGAATGGTACCATACTGGCCTAAAAACGGAACAATACTAGGTGGAGTGGTACCGGCTTACCAGCCGGTACCATGAATCCTCAAAAATTGAGGACTAATATGCAAAAAAAGAAAAATTGTCTAATACTACCCCCCTCTCGATGCGTCTTTTGTTCTCTCTTCTCTGGCTTTCATTTTTCGTTTTCTCTCTCTCTCCTCCATCGACTCATCCTTTCCTCTCTCTGTTTTCGTCATCCTCTCCTCTACTCTCGGTGGTTTGTGGTGCTCTCCGGTGGTCGCCACCTCGCCAGCTCCACGCCTCCACCTACCAAGGGTTGCCACCTCGCTAGCTCCGCCTCTCGCGGGTCTCCAGCTCCACGTCTCCACCTCTCGCGGGTCACCACCTCCGCCTGTCGCCACCAACCACCATCTCCAACGATCACCAACACAAAGGCACGACACCACATCCAACAAATCTGGGAATAATACCCAAATCTGGACCCAAACCATCACCGAATCTATTGTAATTTCTGTTTATTGGATGTGCTTTTTTTCCAATTTATGTTAGAATATTTCTGTTAATTGTTTGTGACTTTGTGTTGTGACTGTGAGGAATGAAATTGATGAGATTGTGAGGGATTTGAAGTTGTTTGTGTTGGAGTTGGAGACGGTTTGAAGTTGGTAAATTGTTTGTGTTGGAGACGGATTTGAAGTTGGTAAATGGTAACAGAAATGTGAAATTTGTGGTTGGTTATTGGTTCGGTTGGATTATGATTTTGGTAATGAAAACATGAAATTTGTGGTTGGTATTGGTTTGGTTGGTTGGTATTTGATAATGAAAATGGGAGAGCCAAATGTTTGGTTGTTTGGTTCATGAAACTTTAAAGTCGTATACTGCAATGTAATGTGGTTAATTTTAATAGTTTATTAGTTGATTTGGTTCACATTGAATTTTTGAAAGAAACAAATTTTGTTCACTAAATTTGAAAATAAAAATAGAATTGAAAATAAAAATAGAAAATTAAGAAGATTCTTTCATGCTTTGCTAAATGGCATCATATTCATAAGAAGATGTATTCATGTTATGCTATAAGTGCAATTACATTGCCATTACTTGAAGAAAAGATAATATTACTTGAAAAAAGATAATTTGTCTAAACATACACAAAAAAGAACCTGAATTGAAATAGCTCAAATGACATCATATTCATATAGAAGAAAGACAACAATTAGAAATTTAGAATTGACTACTTTAGATATATCTAAAGTTTGATTT
>JANZXP010003433.1:0-14766 GCA_027576715.1 Erythroxylum flavicans | reverse complement strand
ATCACTGTTCACAAATGCATGAGCATGAGATGTGTTTTCCTAATTTCTCCGATTAATCTCTCGTGTACCCATTTTTTATAATTCAACCCGTTATCTGGAAACGGGATGTTACACTAAACCCAACTCAATTAAATTATTCCACTACTAAAAAAAATATTATCTGTGGTTTTTTCATTGGAAAATTTTTGATTGTATTTGCTTGGTGCTAAAGTGATTGTTTATTTTTCCCATATAGCTTTACGATACTTGCTTACAAAGAAAGAAGCAAAATCGAGGCTGATCAGATAGATTCTCCTCCTTTAGGAATTCGACTTGGAAATCAGAGATAAGAAGGGGGTAGAAAACGTGGTGACGGACCATCTCAGCCATTTGATAAAGGAAGAAGATGATATCCCTCTATAAGAAACCTTTTTAGATGAGCAATTATTTTCTGCCAATGCAACACCATCATGGTATATAGACATTGTCAAATTTTTAGTTACTAACAAATTAACTGTTGGTTTGTCAAAGGCTCAGAGGGATAAGCTATAGAGTGAAGTGAATTATTACATATGGGATGACCCGTATCTTTGGAGGCGCTGTGCAGATCAAGTTATTAGAAGGTGTGTATCGGAAAATGAATTATCATTAATTTTAGCCTCATGCTATTCATACGCTCGCAGAGGACATTTTGGAGTAAAAAGGATAGCTCATGAAGTTCTGGAGAGCGGCTTTTAATGGAAACATTGTTCAAAGATGCATATACCTTCTGCAAATCTTGTGATAGATGTCAACGGTCAGGTAACCTGTCCCATAAGGATTAATTGCCACAAACTCCTTTGCTTTTCTATGAAATTTTTGGCATTTAGGCCATTGATTTTATGGGACCTTTCCCTCTGTCTTTTGGCTTTATTTATATATTGTTTATGGTTGATTATGTTTCTAAATAGGTGGAAGTCAAAGCCACTAGGACTAACGATGCAAGGATTATTGCAAATTTTGTTAAGGCTAACATTCTTTCTAGGTTTGGGATACCAAAAACTATAGTTAGTGATATAGGAACCTACTTCTGCAATAGGGTGATGGAAGCAAATTTCAAAAAATATCACATCACGCACAAAGTTTTTACTGCTTACCATCCCTAAACCGACGGGCAAACTAAAGTCTTAAATCTAGAAATCAAGTTAATCTTGTAGAAAACCATGTAGCCCAATAGGAAAGATTAGAGTGTACAACTGGAAGACACACTATGGGCCTATATGATAGCTTACAAAACACCAATTGGGATTTCACCGTATAGGCTAGTATTTGGAAAGCCTTGTCATCTTCTGATGGAATTACAATATAAGGCATATTGGAATATCAGAAAATGCAATATGAACTTGGATGATGCGTGAGTGCATAGGAAGTTACAGCATCAAGATTTAGAAGAGAAAAGGAATAAGTTATATAAAAATGTAGTTATATATAAGGGGAGGACAAAAGCTTTTCATGATGAGATGATTTTAAGGAAAAGCTTCTCGGTAGGCTAAAAAGTATTACTACATCATTCCAAACTCAAACTCTTTCTAGGTAAGTTACGTTCTTGTTGGGTTGGTCCATTTGTTATCATCATATCTTTCCTTTTGGTGCAGTAGAGATACGGAACCTCAAAACTGACACGACATTTAAAGTGAATGGTCATCACTTAAAGTCGTATTACAAGGGTTTCAAAACGAAGGATTTGGAGGTGTTGGTGCTGGAGGATGTAATTGGTGTCACATTAAGCACGCAACTGGAGGTCTAGCCAATGACATTAAAAACAAAGGCGCTACTTGGGAGGTAACTCAAGGGGAGTTAATTTCTATCTTTCACATTTTCGCATTTGCTATTTTTTGTTAACTGCTTCATTTCTTACATTTGATTTTACATTGAGAACAATGCAAGTTTTAAGTGTGCGGGTGGTGTACATTAGTTTTTATGCCTATTTTGGAGCTTAATTGTAGCTTATGTAACTTCTTAGGCAGTTTTCAAAATTAAACGAACAAAATCAAAAATTTTCTTATTTTCTATTGCCTTTAAGGTTATTTAGTCATAATTAAAGCGTGAATTGATTAGTAAAATCCATAGAAAAATTTGGCATGTACTTTTGCTCTTGTGGTTTGTTAATTTACATTATTCTTAGAAGAAAGGTGACCAGTGGTGGATAAAAACCAGTGAGGTTTTGAGCTGTATTAGATTGACACATCTATATTAGTCTCACTGTTTTGTTTATTATGTGTGACCTTCATGACATGTAAATCCTTACTTTGCATTGATTTTCTATTTGAGACCACATTTTTATCACATGCATTTTTATAAAAATGATTAGGCATTTTTTATTGATTAGAGCTACATTAGCCAAATAGCCTACCTAACTATGTGAATTTTCCTTTGCTAACCCCCTTGAGCTTTATTATCCTTTCTTTTTTTTGTATAAACCACATTAAATGCACCTAACCAAATACCCTACCCAAGTCTTAAAGCTAGTCGAGCATTTGTTAATTCTTGATGAACGTGATTGTACAAAAGCCTAAGTGTGGGGGTATGCATACACGTAGGTTAGTTATATTTGCTAAAATTCCATGTTATGAATACTATGTTGATGTAGCTTCTATCACTTCTACTTTTGAAAAAAATAAAAAAAGAAAGAAAAAAGAAAAAGAAAATGAGTTTGAATAAGTATCAAGGAGGAAATACCATTATTGTGAAAAGTTATTAATAGTTTATCCTCTTTAAGTTGTATTGATTGGGTGTTTAAATAAATTGCACATGAGGCAGATGTGATTTTGGATGGAGCACTTTTTGTGTTATGTTCATGTGGATTAAGGTGTGAGAGCTAAATTGAGTTGTGAAACATAATTGTTGCAGGCTTCATTGCTGACAATACCCAGTTTTGAATGAATGTTAACTTGTGCACTTGATATCTCATTGAGTATTACTTTTGCTTCACTAGCTTGATGGCTTTTTATGCTACATTAACCAAAATACATCTCACCTTACCTTTTCCTACATTACAACCTTAGAAAAGTCCTTTGATTCATGATTATGCATATGACTTTTAGTGGTGGAAAATGAAATGATATGCAAAGTTGTGGATTGTTGTGATCATGAATGTTATTTGAGTGTATCAATGGAAATATCTTGTTTAAACACCTTTTGTCCAAGTCTACCTCTAGATTACTCAATTTCTAAGGGTAGTGAATATTGATTGATCATGAGTAGAAGCTTTGAATGTTGATTTTTTGCTTAGGTTTTAAAAGTCATTCATCTTTACTTGTGTCTATCTATCCTTTGGAAACATGGAAAATGAATAAAAGAGTTAGTTTGTGATTTTGATTTTGACTATTTGCCTGAAGACGATCAAAGCCTAAGTGTGGGGGAAATTGATATGTGTCTAAATTTTTATTCATTTGATACGCTACACTTAGTGATTAATGCCTTAAAAATGCTTAAGATACTTACTTTGACTTATTTATGATTTTAAGCATAATTCGAAAGCAAATAAGCTAAAGTCAGTCAAAAGTATGATATGTGGGCCATTTTTCAAAGATTAATTTTCACTTGTATTCATGGAGTAAGAAAAGACAAGAGGAAGACAACAAAAATGGAACATAAAGAAGAAGAATCATAGAAAGCACACATGCATATTTTTGGCATGCAAAAACGTAAATTTAATGGAGTAGAAAATGTTGGCCTCTGAAATTTCTTTTTTGTTAAGCATGATTTAAATGACTTATAAGGCCATGATAGAATTATTATTGGGGTTTAATTATTTATTTCAGTGTTAGTAGGGGATTTTTACACTGGTTAGTTAAATTAAAGTGGTAAGAATGTATTGAGGGCAATTGTGGCATGTCACTTAAGTTTAGAAACCATGAAGCATTAAAGGAAGGGAAATGGACATTTAGCACTCATTAAGGGTAGAATTGGAAGAGGAAAATGTTGTCTTGTTCATTAGAGGAAGAAAAACGTGAATGAAAGGAGAGAAGAAGAGAAAAACGTGAAAGAGAAAGAGAAATGAGAGAGAGTCATCCATGAGAGAAAAAGATTCATCTTTTCTTAGTTTTGAAGAGTGATTTTGAGGTTATTCAAGAAGAGGAAAAGAAAGAGGAAGAGAAGCGCTTCCATTTGAGCTAAACATCTCTTTTTTTGCTCAAGATTTAAGGTAAGCCCATTTTTAATCCTTTGGATTTTTTGGTTCATGAAGCTTAGGAAATACATGGATTTAAGTATTCTAGAATCAATTTTTAGGGAATATACTTTTTGGGTTCTCAATTTGTATTCTTATTGAATTGAATTTTTGCCAATGTTAAAGCGAATCAAGAGAGCTAAGAGGAGTAAGAAGAGGGGCATTTTCAAGCAAGTTTTTAATCAAGGAATCCAAGTGAGTTACATGTTTATAGTTGAGTTAATGAGCCATGAGTATTTTTCCAAATCAATAGAGTTAAATGATTTTAATTGCTTTATAAATGTTGCATTTATTGCTTCTTACATAATTTAAGTAATTGATGTATGTTTGGTACATGAATCTTGATGATGATTTATGAAATGATGATGGGAATTGTTTTTGAAATATATCATGCTTATGAAAATCATGTTTTCAAAATGTGCCTTTTGTGCAATATGTTTACAAGTCATGAAATTCATGTTTGTATGGGTTTGTGGTGGTCCGCCATGTTATGTCATGTGCAAGTTCACCATGTTAAAGGCTTCTCCCACCTGCTCGCTAGTAGCATGGATCTCCATCATGGACTCCCTTATGTTTACTAGAGATTCGCAAGAACTCCCTCATGTTTATTGGAGATTTGTAAGAACTCCCTAATGTTTATTAGAGCTTCATAAGAACTCCCTCATATATATGGACTACCCAAACCATTATGAGTGCTTAAGTTGTTTATGATTTGTTGACAAGTTTGATGAATACATGTTAGTATCTTTATTTTCTATCTTTCTATGTATTAATTTTCTTTGTTTTTGAAGTTTGAAGTTATACTTAACAGAAATTAAACTTGTTTTATGTTAAGGTGTATTTTGGAATAGAAAGAACTGCAAATAGTTTGGGACAAAAAGAGCTGAACCAAGCGTTGAACCTAACCAGACATGGCCTCGTGCAGTAAATTAAGTGGTGAACAAACCAGACCAAAATGCAGTGCACATTAGGAACATCTGCTAAGGAAACATAAAATGATGCAGTTGAGTAAGAAACGCAACAGTATGATAGAAGCAAGTAGGAAACGCAACACACAAACACGTCACACACCAAGACAACGATGCATAACTAGGTAGAGAGTTTTTCTTTAACAGAAAACGACAGCGTAGAGAGGGAGTGAGGTTTGTAGGGTTTTAAGTGAACAATGGAGTGGACCAAAAACCCCATATTTTTATTCATCACATCATGCAATAGTGAGGGGGCGGCAGAAGTAAGAGGGTAAAGAGATTTGTGGCATAATGGGCGTGAATAATGAGCTGGGACAAAAAAACCTGAAGGTTTATTTGTCCCATCAAGGACCTGTGGGGGCGTAGGTGAAGAGAGGAGTGGTCGAGAGTTAGTGAGAGAAAAAAACAAAAGAGGGCTACATCAGAATGGTTTCGACGGCAGATAGCAAATAGAGAAGAGGAGTAATGTGAAAAACGAAAAAGAGGAGAAAAACAGAGATCGCGATTGAAAGATTGCTGGTGCCAGAACAGTCCCAACGTCAGTGACAGTGTCAAATAATTAGGAAAATTTATGATATTAGGTAACTAACTTTTATTTCTTGGTTTATGGAATCCTAGTTATTGAACTTTGAATGTTGTGAGACTTTTGTTCTTTATTCCAATCGATTTATTAATCAAGTATTAATTATTCTTCTGGGTTATTATTTGATTGTTTGATTTTACAGTTAGGTGAGCAACTAGTTTGTAATTTTATTCAATCAATCGCTAGATTAAACTGGTTTACGTTCAATTCTTTTAATCAAAAGTAGTGACTAGGATTTTTGTCTACTACATTAGGGACATGATTCTAGGAAAAATAATTGGTTAGGCTAAATATACATCGCATGTATTCATCGATTTTCTTGATTCTTAAAGCCATTAATTAATTAAATATGAGATCATATCCAGGTTATTGATTATTAAGAGTTAATTCAAATATATGTTTTGGTTAACTAAACATAAGTGAAAATAGGTAAAGGAATTTACCACGATAAATGCTTAACTAATAAATTTGTTATTTTTAGTGTCGATGATCAATGCAAGTTCAATAATGAAGGAGACGGAAACCAAGATTTGTTCCTATTGATTGTTAGATTATCATTGTTTTGCTATTGGTTATTTTCAATTTTGTATTCTATTTAAATTCTGTTTAATTCACAATTTTAAAACCCCCTTTTTATTGCGTAACTACTAACATTTGAATTTCTCATGGGAACAATCCCTGCTTTCTACTACTACATTAATTTGTGTTGCAGGAAGTTGGTTTCTTTTTATATTTGTTTGTAGGCGATAGCAGTCACCAAATTTTGGCACCGTTATTGGGGAATTTTTGATAGTTTATTTACGTTACGCATTCGAATCAATCTAAAAATTTATAGTACAATCCTGAAATTGAGAAAACATCAATGGCATTAAGAAAACAGACGAAACAAAGACAAGAAGTACTGAGAGAAGAACGACAGAGGGAAAGGAACATAGATGCAAATCGTAGTTTACACCAACTGGCTACTGTAGTTGAGGATCGATAGCCTCACTGCATTAATTTTCCAAATTTAGGTGATAATAACACTTTTGAGTTGAAGTCAGGACTAAATTACTTGTTACCCACTTTCCAAGGCACATTGGGAGAAGATCCTTATAAGCACTTGAAGGAGTTTGATGTTGTTTGTATGGGGATGAAGCCTACTAATGTCACTGAAGAGCAAATAAAGCTGAGGGCTTTTCCCTTTTCTTTGAAAGACGGTGCCCAAGATTGGTTATATTATTTACCTGCTGTAAGTATTAAAACATGGGTAGATATGAAGAAGTTATTTCTAAAGAAGTTTTTCCCAGCTGCCAGGGCCGCCAATATCAGAAAAGAAATCTGTGGCATCCGACAAAACATTAGGGAGTCATTATATGAATATTGGGAGAGATTTAAGAAGCCGTGTGCAAGCTGCCTCCATCATCAAATTAGCGAGCAACTGTTGATTCAATACTTTTATGAAGATCTTTTACCAACTGAGAGGAGTATGATAGATGCTGCAAGTGGAGGAGCACTAGTTGATAAAACACCAGCAGTTGTATGGGATTTGATCTCAGCTATGGCTTTTAACTCTTAACAATTTGGAGCTTGGAATGATTATGGTTCAAGTCATGTTAATGAGATAGGAGTTTCATCGCTGGAAAGAATAATAGATGATTTAACTTCTTTGGTGCATCAACTTGCGGTATCAAAGAAAGAGGAAGTTAAGACTTGTGGTATTTGTTCTATGGTTGGCCATCCCACAGATATGTGTCCCTCTTTACAAGAAGACCAAGATGAAGAAGCCAAGGCAATGGGTGGTTATTTAGGATAACCTCAAAAGAAGTATGACCCATTTTCAAACACGTATAATCTAGGTTTGCGAGATCATCCAAACCTGTGTTATGGCAACAATTAGGGACAACAAGTAAGTTTTAATTTTCAGCCATATAAACAGCCTTACGTGCCTAGACATCAACAACAAATGGGACAAAGTTTTGGTGAAAATAAATATTTGGAGGACATAGTCAAGACATTGGCCACGAATACTGTGAACTTTCAACAGAATACCATGAAATTTTAGCAAGATACGTAAGCTAGCATACAGAATCTTGAGACTTAAATGAGCCAAATGGCAATTGTCATCAACAGGTTGGAGGCACAAAATTTAGGAAAGTTCCCTTCTCAACCTGAGGTGAATTCAAAGAAGAGTGTTTGTGCTATCACACTTTGAAATGGTAAAGAGTTAAAGGAACCTAACTCAAAGGTTTCTAAGCGAGAGGTTAAAAAAGAAGTAGAGAAAGAAGTTCCAAAGCAGTCACAAGAGAAAAAGGAGGGTGATTCTTTCATTATCACGCCTAAGTTCAGTGTCCAACCTCCTTTTCCTAGTCGTTTTGCCAAGCAGAAGAAGGAAGAGCAACAGAAAGAAATTCTGGAAACTTTTCACAAGGTACAGGTCAAGATTCCTTTGCTTGATGCTATTAAACAAATTCCTCGTTATGCTAAATTTCTTAAGGAGCTTTGTACCTCAAAGAGAAAGTTAAGTGGCAATGAAAAGGTACAATTAGGTGAGAATGTTTCTGCTGTGCTTCAAAAGAAGTTACCTTGTAAGTGTCTAGATCTAGGTATGTTTACAATCCTTTGTAAAATAGGTAATCTGAAAATTGAGAAAGCATTGTTAGATTTAGGTGTATCAATTAATTTTATGCCTCAATCTATTTATGAATCTTTGAATATAGGGCCTCTGAAAGAAACTGGTGTCATAATCTAACTTGCTGATCGATCTAATGCCTATCCAAAGGGTGTTCTTGAGGATGTCCTAGTTCAAGTTGATAATAGGATTTTTCCTGCTAATTTTTATGTCTTACAGATAGGTAATAAAGATTCATCCACTTCAGTCCCAAGACCATTTTTTAAAACTTCTAGAACAAAAATTTATGTCTATGATGGGTTTAACTATGGAGTTTGATGGTGATGTGATTAAGTTCAATATTTATGATGCCATGAAATTTCCTAATAATGATCAACCTTTGGTTTCTATGAGTTTTCTTGATACTTTAGTGTAAGAAACATTTCGTTTAGATGGACCAGATACATTATGGACTACATTGGGAAATAGCTTGGATATTTAGGAAGGAAAAACACTAGCCAATTATTTTGCCACTCCTGAGGAGCTAAATACCACTATCTAGATTTTAGAGTGGAGCAAATACTTGGAGGAACAGGTATATTTTCTGGAGCTAACTAAAAAAAATTTGAAGTTGTTGCCATCTCTTATACAGCCACCAAAATTGGAGTTGAAGGCTCTTCCAAATAACTTGAAATATGTATATTTAGGTGAGTATGAAACTTTTCTTGTTATTATTTCAAACAGACTAACATCTTTGCAGGAAACATAATTATTGGGTATGTTGAAAAATTACAAAGAAGCTTTTGGATGGACTGTGGCTGATTTGAAAGGGATAACCCATCAATTTGTATACACCGAATTCTATTAGAAGATGGAGCTAAGGAAACAAGACAACCTCAATGAAGATTGAACCCACCAATGATGGAGGTAGTAAAGAACGAGATTTTGAAGCTCCTAGATGCTGGAATAATCTATCCAATTTCAGATAGTAAATAGGTAAGTCCAGTACAAGCGGTTCCTATGAAAACTAGAGTAACCATAGTAGAGAACACTTCAGGTGAATTGATGCCCACCTGTATACAAAATGGGTGGAGGGTTTGTATAGATTACAGGAAGTTAAATTCTGTTACTCATAAAGATCATTTTCTACTTCCTTTTATTTACCAGATGCTTGAAAAACTTGCAGGGAAAACTCATTATTGTTGTTTAGATGGTTATTCAGGTTATCACTAAATTTCTGTTGCACCAGAGGACTAAGAAAAAACGAATTTCACATGTCCTTTTAGCACCTTTACGTATCGAAGAATGCCTTTTGGACTATGTAATGCACCTGCCATGTTCCAAAGGTGTATGGTAAGTATTTTCTTCGATTATATGGATGACTGTATTGAAGTTTTTATGGACAACTTTACAGTTTCTGGTGAGTCTTTTGATACTTGTTTGATTAACCTTGAAAACATTTTGAAACGTTGCATTGAAAATAACTTGTTTCTAAATTATGACAAATGCCATTTTATAGTTGATCAATGGATAATCTTAGTCCATGTAGTGTCTTCTAAGGGAATTAAGGTTGATAAGGCTAAGATAGAAATCATTAAATCTCTTCCTTACCTCGTAAGTGTACGAGAAGTTCCTTCTTTTCTTAGACATGCAGGTTTCTATCGACATATTATCAGGCGCCCAAATAATTGGCTCAATAGGATTGGAAATACAAACCTTTTAGTCTCAGCTTTGTGATTCACTACTTACCACATCGAGGTCATGATCATCTTGGCAATCACAATACCCTAGAATTGGTCATCTCGAAAAAATATTTTGTCCAAAATATGTAAATCCTCATTCCGAAGGTACCCCTAGCCACTAGCCTTAGGGATGACATTATGGGAAAGTACGAATGCCACCAATCTTGGTTCAATACCAAGGGGGCCGCAATGTATAAACATGTGCTAGTTTCTAAGGTTTATAGCTGCCTTAACTCCAAAACGAGACATAGCATTGTCCTTAGTCCAATGCTTATCAATTAAACACCTAGCCCACTTGTCAAAGGATAGGACTTGGCCTCCTATGGGTAGCTCCAAATGGTCACTAATTAGCTCATCGGTGATGACCACTTCTTTCCCATTTACACGAGAAACCAGTTCCGATGGTTGTTTATCTGCTGTCACACTAAGGTTGGGATAAAATTGCTTGCCTGCAGCTGGGTAGTATGCTCCCTTTAGGTCTAACAACTTACCCCAGTGAAATCTATCCAAGTTGGCTCTCACATGGTACGCTGCATCAATTACTGCTTCCACGAAGACTTCTAACACAAAATTGTTATTACTTTTCTTATTATACCAAGCCTCACATTGTTTGATGAATAGAGCTTGCTGAAGCTCTCGTTCGTCTGTCTCCTCGGCTAATCGTTTACCCATAGCAGCTCTAAAGGATTGGGCAGTGCCCTTTTTCTCCATTTGCTTGAATCGCGACATTACAAATAGGTACACCACCAACTATAATCTCAACAAGGTAAGGGTCAATTCCAAACACTGAATCAGTTATAAGGTAACCATAAACTCACACTCAAATGCCCTTTTAACTGCAAATTCAACCACAATGTAACCACAGATTCAATTTCAATACAAACCCCACTACTTCAACACACCTCTGGATTCATTCAATAGCACAAACCCAACAACTGCCACACAATTACAAATTCAACATCAATATAACTCAAACTCCATTTCATCCTAACCACAAACTCAAATTCCACACAAACCCTAAACCAATTAAATCTTAATAACATAATTTCCAGCAACCCACAATAATGGGGATGTCAAGCTTCAACTCCACAAATTCAAAATGTCCTAAGAATCTAGAGATTCTTTAATAGAACAAATTTAGCCACAATTTTACCCTATATGATGAAAGAGGACTTACTTGAGCAGCTTGAGAGTAGAAAGTGCATAGACTCAGCCCTAAGCCTTAAGAGAATTCCCAAAATCCACAAATATAAGGGTGGTGGCAGGTATTGACGTGGAGGAGAGTAGCTTACTATAGGTAGAGGCAATTAAGGTTTGTGTTGGTGGATGGGTCAGTTGAAGGGAGTGAAAGAAGAGATGAAAAGAAGAAGAAAAGGGAGAAAATCTGGGTGAAATGGTGGGCGAGGAAGAAAATGGGCCGCAAGAGGGGGTGGCATAAAGGTGGAGGCAGAAAATGGGGAGAAACGCAGGGGAGTGCGGGAAAGGAAGGAAAAAGGTGTTTTTAAAAATAGAGTTTGAGCAATATCCGCTAAGCGGACTTTCTCGAGTTTCTTAGTGATAGAAGTTGGATAGTGTATGTTAAGCAGACATTATATCCACTAAGTAGACCTTTTCAGGTCTCTAAGTGCTAGATGCTGAGTAGTATCTGCTAAGCATATATAATGTCCGCTAAGCGGACCTTCTCGAGTTTCCTAGGAGTGAGATGCTTTGTAATGTCCATTAAATGGACATGTTGTCTCCTAGACATACCTTTTCATATTTTTCTATGTTGATCTCACTTAGTTCACTCTTATTGTGCCCCTTTTAACTACTTAATTATACCATAGGACTATATGCATTATGTATGAATGAAAATCATAAAAATATTAAAAGAAGCAAAAAGACTTACCTCCACCACCTGTAATATGGATCTTACCTCTCGGATTGATGTGTCTTGATCACTCCATTCCTTATACTACTAGGAGGTGTCATTGAAGTGTCTTATAAACATTAACCCTACACAACACACAATAGACTACAATAAAAAGATATGAAAAAAATAAGATATTGAAATTAATAAAACACACAAAGAGTTATAAATGTTGGGTTGCCTCCCAACAAGCGCTAAGTTTAATGTCCTCAATTGGACTAGGCCACCATAATGTCAATTTTTAAATGTGATGGTGGAAATGTATCCAACTATCTCTCCCTCAAAGTAATGCTTAAGTCGTTGCCCATTGACAATGAAGGATGGTTGCTCATCCCTTCCAATCTCCATTGCTCCATTTGGGTATACCTTGGTCACCACGAAAGGTCCAAACCATCTTGATCACAATTTTCCTAAAAACAATTTCAAATGAGAGTTAAATAGCAAAACCTTTTGACTAGGTTTAAAATCTCTCCTAAGGATATGCTTATCGTGGAAAGCCTTGGTTCTTTCCTTGTATATTTTAGCATTCTCGAAAGCATCCAGGTGAAACTCATCTAGCTCGTTCAACTTCATTAGTCTCCTCTGTCCAGCCTCTTTGAAATCATAGTTCAACTTTTGGATTGCTCATAATGCCTTGTGATCAATTTCAACCGGAAGATGGCAAGATTTCCCAAAGACTAATATATATGGGGACATACCCAAGGGAGTCTTATATGCCATCCTATATGCCCATAGAGCGTCATCAAGCTTCAATGCCCAATCCTTTCTTAATGTATTGACAGTCTTTTCTAAAATTTGCTTGATTTCTTGATTTGACACCTTGACTTGCCCACTGGTTTGGGAGTGATAAGTGGTTCCAAATTTGAAATGGCACCCATATTTCTCCAACAAAGATTTGAATTGATGATTCTTCAAATGCACCCCATTGTCACTGATTATGACTCTTGGAACTCCAAATCTTGAAAATATATGCTTCTTTACAAATTTCACAACACTTGCTCTAGTGTTGTTTGCCAAAACTATAGCTTCCACCCATTTGGATACATAATCAACCACCACAAGGATGTATTTATTGCCAAAGAATACTGGAAACGGTCCCATAAAGTCCAAGCCCCATACATCAAAGAGTTTAACCTCTAAAATCCCTTATTGAGGCATCTTGTGCTTCCTACCTATGTTCTTTATCCTTTGACATCTATCACATGTCATGAAAAAAGTTTTAGCATCCCTAAAAAGAGTAGTCCAATACAAATCAGATTGTAAAACCTCAGCTGTCGTTTGTTAACGCCATAGTGTCTGCCGTAAGAAGAAGCATGGCAAGGATACAACACTGATTGCATCTCCTCATCAGGTATACATCTCCTATTTATCCTATCAGCACACCTTCTAAAGAGCAACAGGTCTTCCCAAAAGTAGTTCCTTACCTCTGATAAGAATTTCCTTCTCTTATGGTATAAGTAATCACTTGGGATAATGTTGGACACCAGAAAATTAACATGATCAGCAAACCAAGGAATTTTTCCCTTCACAGACCATAGATTCTCATCAGGGAAGGCATCATTAATTAGTTCAGCTTCCATCTTGTCACCTTGCTCAAGTCTCGAAAGATTATCAGCTACCGAATTCTCGGATCCCTTCTTGTCTATAATTTTCAAATCAAATTCCTGCAAGAGTACAAATCTATCTGATCAACCTTGATTTAGCATCCTTTTTGGTAAGCAAATATTTCAAAGTGGAATAGTCAGTGTAAACAATGACTTTGGACCTAAAAAGATAAGATCTACATTTATCAAATGCAAAAACCACTACTAACAATTCTTTCTCTATAGTAGCATAATTAACTTAAGCATCATTAAAATCTTTTCTAGCATAATAAATGACATGATATTTCTTATCATGTTTCTATCCTCAAATAGCCCCAAGTGCATAATCACTAGCATCACACATAATCTCAAAAGGGAGATTCCAATTCGGTGCAGTCATTATAGGTTCTAAGGTAAATTCCTTCTTCAACCTGTTGAAAACATTAAGACATTCATCAGTAAATTCAAAAGGGACTTCCTTTTGCAACAAAGCACATAAGGGTTTAGAAATCTTAGAAAAATCTTTAATAAATCTTCTATAAAACCCTGCATGCCCAAGAAAATTCCTTATTACTCTAAACGAATTGGGAGGTAGTAATTTGTTGATGACTTTAATTTTACTTTGAAACACCTCTATTCTATTATTAGAGATTTTGTGGCCTAGGACGATCGCTTCTTGTACCATAAAATGGAACTTTTGTCAATTTAACACAAGATTGGTTTCTTCACATCTTTGTAGAACCTGTTCTAAATTGAACAAACATGCTTCAAAAGAAGAACTAAAAATAGAAAAGTCATCCATAAATACCTTAACTATATTCTCCACCATGTTAGAGAATATAGACATCATGCAGCGTTGGAAAGTGGAAGAAGCATTACACAAATCGAAGGGCATCCTACGATACGCAAATGTGTCGTATGGACACATAAAGGTGGTCTTCTAGTTATCCTCCAGGGCTATAGGAATTTGGTTATACCCCAAATAAAAAAGTAGTAATAATCATGGCCCGCTATTCTTTCCAACATTTGATCAATAAAGGGTAAAGGGAAGTGATCTTTCCCAGTTGTTGCATTTAACTTCCTGTAGTCTATGCAAACCCTCCACCCTTGTAACATCCCGTTTCCGTACGAAGGGTCGAATCATGGAAATTGGTACACGGGAGAGCAATCGGAGAAATTAGGAAAACACATCTCATGCTCAT
>JANZXP010003319.1:0-14772 GCA_027576715.1 Erythroxylum flavicans | reverse complement strand
CCTTCTTCTTCTTTCTCCTTTTTCTTTCTTTCCTTCTTCTTCCCTTTCTTTCTCCTTCTCTCCTTCTAGTCTCTTCCCCGACTCTCTCTTTCTTTTGTTTTCTTAACTCTCATGACTCTTTCTTCTCTTTGTCTTATTATTTTAAGACAAAATTTTTAACTTTCCAATTTTACCCTTCCTTATTAAATCTAATTGTTACTAACTCCTCCACTTAATTCTAATTCTTTCTTAACATATAAAATTCATAATTTACCATATTAAACTCTAAAAATTTTCTAATTCATGAATTCTAACTTACTTTTATGCTTGATAATTTAATAAAATAAATCCTAAGAAAAATTGGGACCCAACATTTCTCCCCTCCTTAAAGAATTTCGTCCTCGAAATTCTTACCTGAGTCCACAAATAGGTATGGGTACTTCTCCTTCATGGCTTCCAAAGATTCCCATGTTGCTTCCTCTCTTGTATGGTTCTTCCACAAAAATTTTACCAACTTCATGGTCTTATTTCGCAAGACCTTTTCCTTTGAATCCAGGATCGCCACTGGTTGTTCTTCATAAGTTAAATCCTCCCTTAGTTGAACTTCTGAAGGTTGGACTATATGTGATGGATCCAATCTATATCTCCTTAGCATTGATATATGGAAGTCATTATGAATTTTGGATAACACGAGTGACAAAGCTAACTTGTAGGCGAGAGGCCAATCTTCTCAATAATCTCGTAAGGGCCTATATATCTTGGACTGAGTTTACCCTTTTTACCAAAGCTTAATACTCCTTTCCATGGCGAAGCTTTAAGAAATACTTTGTCCCCAATTTCATATTTGATCTCCTTCCTGTGTGCATCTATATAGCTCTTCGTCCTGTCTTGAGCCACTTTGATCCTCTGTTTTACCAATTTAATCTTGTCGACTGTAGCTTATACCAGCTCAGGCCCTAAAAGTTTTCTTTCACCTTTCTCATCCCAACAAATAGGGGTTCTGCACCTCCTACTATACAAAGCTTCATATGGTGCCATTTGAATTCTGGTATGATAAGAATTATTATAAGCAAACTCAATCAAAGGTAGGTGCTCATCCCATGAACCTTTGAAGTCCATTACACAAGCTCTTAACATTGCCTCCAATGTCCTTATTGTCCTCTCTGACTGTCCATCCGTCTGAGGATGAAAAGCTGTGCTAAAATGCAGTTTAGTTCCCAAGGCTTCTTGCAAACTTTCCCAAAATCTCGATGTGAACCTGGAATCTCTATCAGAGACTATAGAACTGGGAATCCCATGAAGTCTGATTATTTCATCTATATATTTCTTAGCCAGGACATTTAATGCATCTGTCTGTTTGATAGGCAGAAAATGCGCCGACTTGGTTAATCTATCCACAATCACCCATATTGCATCATGTTTTCTACTGGTCCTCGGTAACCCCATTAAGAAATCCATAGTGATCTTTTCCCACTTCCATTCGGGAATAGATAAGGGTCTAAGCTTACCGGCAGGTGCTTGATGTTCGGCTTTAACCTGTTGACACACCAAACACTTCCCGACATACTTAGCAACATCTTTCTTCATTCCTCGCTACCAAAAATGTTCTTTTAAATCTCCATACATTCTTGTGCTTCCTGGATGCATGGCATATGGAGCATTGTGCGCCTCATCCAAAATTTTATCTTTTAACTCTTGCATATCCGGAATACACAATCTATTACCTACCACCATCAATCCATCTTCTCTAATCGTTAAAATAACGATCGTACCGTGGTACGATCGTTACCCGACTGTTTTGAAATTTTTTATTTTTTATTTTTTATTTTGTTTTTTCTTTCTTTTTATTTTAACCCAATTTCTACCAATCCTTTTTTCACCCAAAAGCATTATTCTTGGTACATTTTGGTATGGATAAATTTTCATATACCTTTCCTATAAATTTTCCTCTATTGCAAAATCATTTCTTCAATGAGTTAATTTTACACCTATGTACGATCCCACCACGAATTTCTTAAATATTATGATTTCTTTTATTTTTGTCATCACAATATTTCCAAGGGTGACAAGTAGTCACTCTCAACTATGTACGGGGACCCGGGGCTAACAATCATAACCCCATAAACAAAACATCAACTATATCTATTCATTCTTCAATATTTCAGCACACATTCAACTCCATTACCAACTTCCCTTTATCTATAAACTATCATCCTAATTCTCCTCACTTCGAGACACTATACTATCCCTTTATTTCTCTTTTAACTCACTCTATTTCATCTCTATTACAATTACTAACATTCACGTTATTACACACCAAAACAGAACATATTCATATACACATTTATCTTCAATTTTCTGCACATGATCCATTTCATTTTTCACATTCATTTCATTCCTAGCTATCACCTTAAGTTATCTCATTTCAAAACACCATAGTACCCCTTTTTATTAGCTCTAAACTCATGTTAGTTCATCTCTAAAATAATCAAAGAGATTCACATAATATACCAAGAAAATAGAACATAAATATCCTATTTACAAGTCAGAATTTTTGCACTTCTTTTTACGTCATTTTAATGATCTTTCAAGTTTAAACTCATCTTTACAACAACTTATGAAAGGTTAATCATCTTATATGCAAAAAACAAGACATTTATATGCTAATTTCATCACTCACGATTCACACATATAATTTCATGATCAAGCCATCAATCTTAATTACTCATCATATTATTTTCATTTAAAACTACCCATGATGATCAAAGCATAAGTTACTTGATAAGACTCCAAGTTCTTCAAGATCTCACTTAGAAATAGCTTTCTTCTCTCACATATGCAACATCATACAAAGGCGGGAGGTTGGGTCTCTAGTGAGAAATGAAGGAGAGAGCAAAATGGAAGTAGCAAGTGAAAGGTAAGAGCTAGGTTTAACGTGAATGGAGATTGGTGAGGAAATTCGTGAAGGAGAAGAAGATTAAAGAAGATGAAGAAGAGAGATTAAAAAAGAGGAGAGCAATGAATAAAGTGAAAGACAAATTAATGGTCTTTCATTTAGAAGAAACATCGTGGGTTAAGATTAAGACATAGCTTGGGAAGTGACACTTATCACTTGCCATATGTCTATATTTTATAGGTCTTCACATGGTCCTCTTGTTAAATTGTCCATTTATCTCCAATTTCTAATCTAATTGTCTCCCAATTTTCATTAACATTTGTCATTAAATCCTAATGTTTTTCATCAAAATTTCTATTGCCATTTGATACTTATTTCTACTACAATTTATCAATTGTCTTGTCATTTGGCATTTTTCTAGTACAGAAATACCCAAAATTTCAGAAAATTTCCTAAATTTCACAAAAATTCTAAATCAACATTTATACTTGCTAAAACAATTTCCAAGACATATAAACCACAATTTATATCATAATCATATAAAAAATCAATTATACCCGAGAAATGTCAAATGAATGCATGTACAATCATTATACTGTGTGCAAAAATTAAATATTCACAGGTGTGTGTATGCTATATTAAGCATGAGCATGAAATGCAATTTTCTAATTTCTCATTATATCTCTTATGTACAGTATTCTAAGATTCTAACTCTTAGCATGAGAAAATGGGATGTTACATGAATTTGGTGATTTAACATTGGACTTCAAGATTGAGGGCAATGCATTCCAAAGAAAACTTACATCTACATAAATGATTTGTATGCATATTTATTGCTCATATGTGCATGGTATGATTATACATGTGTGATTTTGACACCTTTTTAATGGTTGTAAGTTATGACTTGCTTGTATGAACACAATTATTGAATTTATGACTTGAAATGTATATCATATGACTTGTCAATATATGAATTGTGAAATTGGCAAATGGTTAAAGGAAACGTTATAGTGCCTGATCTATTATTTTGGTGGTAGATAGATAGGCATGTATATAGGGATACAACGTAGCAGCTATAGTTTGATACTAGTGGTTTCTTCATTTCGAGACTTTAATGTCTCCACAGTTCGATGCCTTCAGGTATCCACGGTTCGATACCTTCGAGTATCCACAGTTCGATACTTTCGTGTATTCACAGTTGATTATCTTCGGATATCCATAGCTCCCATTATCCACACCCATAAAAATGTGTAGGCATAACAAAGAAAGTAAAGTAAATGGTTATAAATAAGAAATACAGCATGATAACACAAATAATTGTTATTGATGAGCATTTGCATTTGTATTGATAATTTGTAACAATGAGCGTTGCATATCAATATTTAGCTTATAAATGTGCATTTTCAATATATGGATAATATGTTGAAGCATATTTGCATTATGTACTTTGATTAAATATGCCATCATTTTTTTGTACGGGTGTTGAATATCAATGTTTGGTTCATGAATATGAATTTATGGTATGTCAGTTGTGATATTTCTGAATATGTGTGCTTGGAAAATGACTACTGTAAGTGGTCATCCAAAATAAGTGTTTTCCCCTCTAAGTTTTCAAGCTTAGCAGGGGTGTTAATCCATATAGGTCTAGGTGATAGAAGTGAGGTATAAGGAACATCTGTAAGGACCAAGGGCAACAGCTAGAAGTAAAAGTACCTTTGGATGTGTGTTTTGATTAATGAATGGTTGTATATGTAATGAAGGAAGTTGTAGTTTCTTAACAGTTTGTAATTAAGAATTTAAGTTGTGTGTAATATCTCTTTTGGATTACCATATTAAGGTATTGATGTTATACTACTTTTAAATGATATTGTTAAGGGATATGAAATTTTGTAACATGTACATATACAACATTGAATAAAATTGTGTGCCATGAATGTATGTATAGGAATTTTAGGTGCCATGTGTGTGGGTAATTGTAGGTTTCTGTATAGGGGGTGTTGCGCCAAGTTAGTTTATACCATTAGTACTAGGGTAAACTTCAATTTGGAAAGAATCATTATTGAAGCAATGATAGCGATTGGTAGTAAGTCGCAATCTTTACTATATTTTCCATGTCTGATTACACAATTTTTGTATGTGAATGATGTTTTTCGGACATCTTCGAGTATTCTTGAGCCTGTGACGTTACTAAACAATTTGCCTTAAATATTAAACGTGAACAAGCAAGCTCGAGTGATCGACTTGCCTTATACATCATCTGGGACATCTAAACCTTCAACTACATCATCAATCAATCCGCAAGCTGCTTTGTTTATTGAAATTGATAGGATTGAGGGCATTTTTCAAGAGGGGTTAGACGCATTATGTCAACTAAAGCAGAGGGTTCTTCATCGCTTGACTAATTCTTAGCTATGCTTTTTGACATTTTTTTGTTCCAAGGAAGAGAATGGATGATGTAGTAGCTATGGCTGTTTTTTTGTTAACTTTGGATTTTTTTTGGATATTTTTCAATTGCTTATGTGAATTTGATGAACTTGTTGTTATTGTTGATTGGAAGTTATTTGGAACTCGATATTCAATTAAGGAGGAGTTCTTATATGTTATGTAGACGTGATTCATGAGTCCAATTAGCTTCTTAAGGGGGAGTTTTGATATGTGACAAATAATGCCAAAAAAGGGGAGATTGTTAAGATATGTTTTATGATATTTTGGGCATTATTTGTAATTGGACACCTTTGGTTATTTGTTAAATTTCATTATGACAAGTATTCTATCTTATGTGGAATTCTTTGAAGATGAGGTTTATTTGGAATAAAATCCTAGTCATGATAGGATTTAATTGGAATAAAAATGACCATATCTTGATTAAGATAAGATATAGATTTTTGGTGATTTTTAGACTCTTCTTTACAGTCTATTTCAGTAATCTTATCTATCTAAGGCAGTTGGAAATTTTTTACGTTTTCATTTATATTGGATAGCTGTATTTTCTCTACCTATTGTGTGAATTTTTGGGGCTGTATTGTTCTTGTTTTTAGGTGGAACAACGATAAGCACATTATGACTTGGTAGATGGATTTTTAAGTATCTTGGGTTATTTTTGGTAGCTAATTTTATGGGGAATCTATCAAGATTCGGCAACTACATTTTCCCCTAGGTTATGTGATTTTCTAGGTTGTCCAAATTGTTGACTCTATACGAAAATCTCTAGTAGTTTTTTTTGTTTTTGTAGCTCCATCAATTTAACATTTCGATGATGAAAAGTTTGTTGTTTTGTTAAGTTTTCATGATATTTCAGTGACAATATCGAAGCTTCACAGCATATTTCTTGATGGATAATTTCCTATTCTTTCATTAACAAAGCTATATTGTTAGGGGATTTGTTTTCTATCTCAAGTGTTGTCGTTGTTTATGTCTTTATTATTTAAATCACTCAAGTTATTTAATTCTTATCTTTATTGTCAAACATTGTTGTGAAAATTCTCTGTTGAGGTTAGCACGAGGTGGTCGTATTATTATGTGTGATTTACTTTCACGGGATGTGAGGACAAGGGATAATATTAAAAGATGGGTAAGTTGGCTCTGAAATGCCTTAAGTAAAACTATTATTGTTCCTTGGTGAAAGTGATTAAGCTGAGTGAGGGCCCCATAGATATAGGCAAGATGTGCCGAACTTCGTTACCCAATCCCGAGTGTTGATTTGCTTATTTTACATTTAATTTTTTTGTTTTCGTTTGCGCTAGAAAATTTACAGTTATTGACACATTTACTTTATATCAAGCAACCACAGATGCAGTTCAAAGCAACTATGACTGAACTAGAATTTTGTGAAACTACATCCTTTCGGATTTTCATTAAGTATAGAGAAAATTACACTAAATTTCATATTTTCTCCTCAAAATCATCACCTCCTAGACAAAGAACTAATATGGGAAAACATTATAATATATATAGTTCGAACAATTTTGAATTCACCTCAAAAAAATTAGTAAACCCACTTTGATTCAAATTGGATTAAAGAGCAATTTCCAATTACTAAACTAGGGTTCAGTTTTGATGTAAAGAGACAGAAATATAATAAGTTTTTTCCTTCAGTGTGCTCGGTCAATGAACTGTAAAAATTACAAATACTATGTTTAACTATAATTTACATGTTATTTAGGATTAAATTACTTTGTGTTGGGCACTTATAAAACTTATCATCCATTATCATTATAAAAATTATATCCTTGACTATTAAGAGTAACCATAGAAATTAGATTTCTCTGAAGCCTCGATACATACTAGTTATACTATATTATAATAATTTATCATGTATTTTTATTTGCACTGAATTACTGCCTTTGATAGTGTGTTCACAATACTATTTTAATTTTTAAAAGAATATAAGTGATCTTTATTGAGATTTATATGATAAGACATGCTAGTGTCTGTTACCTGCTAATTTGCAAAATGATAATTATTCAAAATGAAAATATCATTGCTTTCATCCTCTTTCATCATAACTCTCCTAGCCTATGTCAACACTTATTTTTTTATTTATTTCCTTTTTCTCATTTTCCTTCTCTCACTATGGATAGTCCCTTTTAAAATGCCCTTTTTCTTTACATTTAAACTATCCAATAACTTTAGCCTTTGATTTAGATTATAAGTTATTCCTTTTTTCTAGTATCCATTTCTTTATTCCTACCTCTATTAACTGCTAGACTCAAATTTAATTCATATTCATATATAACACAAATAATCTCTCTATCATACATCATAGTATCAACAACATTTCATATGAATTAGGCAAGGAAAACAAAAGTATTATGACATCCTCCGTTTTAACTCTTAAGACCTTGTAAATCCAAGATGGTTCGATTAAAATTACGAATGTGATATTTCATTTGTGTACATTATGTCATCCCCAAGGTTTACATCAATCACCTCTCTCAGAATCTCGTTTCCCAAACTTAACAGTATTATGATACTTGCCTTTGTCAGAATCCCTTCCTTCTTTGGTGCTCCCAAATTTTCTAGTAAATTTTCTTCTCTTTCCAACATTATTGCACCTTCCTGTTAAACAAAAAGCACCTTCATCTTCACCTTCCACATAGCGAAATCATTCTATCCGTTGAATTTCTTGATACCCATTGCTCTGATATTAATTGACTGTACAAAGTATGTTGGAGCTAGAAGTAGGTGGAAGAAAGAGTGCAAAATAAAAGGGCATGATTTTGGGGAGAACAGCTTGTAGAATATACATGAATGTTTGGGATCGTTGCGCAGTTGTTACATAAAATAGCTAGTTTGCCTTTTACGGAAGAACTAGTGCCCTGAGCTGAAGATTAGGTTAGGCAAACATGTTGACCATATGAGCAGCGATATGTGTAGGTACTGGCATCTGTGTTGGCAATACAGGCAATGAAGCTTTGAAGTTTAGCATATCGATGGCATCCATTATGCAAGGGCGGTCAGAATCAATTGGATTAGCACAAGCAAGCCCAACGACGAGCAGTCTTCGCAGTTCTTCCTCATTATATGTCTCCAAACGTGGATCGGCTGCAGCAAGAATGTTGTCATTTCCATAATGTTCCCAAACCCATTTCACCAATTTCACTTCCCGATCAGTCTCGTCTCCAGGATTTTGTATAGTTATAGCAGATTTTCCACATGCTATTTCCAAGGCGACCACTCCAAAGCTATAAATATCTGATCGCTTACTGCCTTTGCCACTCGCAATATATTCTGGAGCTGCATACCCTGCTGTCCCAAGCAACATTGTGGTCCGCGGACCCTGCCCTCGGTCCACTAGCCTTGCCAGCCCGAAATCACTAAGCTTTGCACGGAAATCTGCGTCTAGCAAAACATTAGCTGACTTGATATCACGATGTATCACGTAAGGATCACATTCTTCTTGCATGTAAAGCAATGCTGAGGCCAGACCCAAAGCTATGCTATACCTCTTTTCCCATATCAATTGGCACCTTTCATTAAAAAGATGCAAGTCCAGACTCTTATTTGGCATAAACTCGTATACAAGAAGTAGCACTTCTTGCTTGCTCCAGCACCAGCCTTGCCTTTTACGACACCAACCAATCAATTGGACCAAATTCACATGTCTCAATCGGCTAATGGTTTTTACTTCTGATGCATACTCTTTGAAACCCTGTGTTTGATAGTTGGAAGCTATTCTTTTGACAGCGACGCAGGTGCTGCTATCGATCAAGAAGCCTTTGTAAACATTTCCAAATCCTCCTTTCCCAATTTCAAGCTCAAAATTATTGGTGGCAGCGATCAGTTTCTCGTAGGTAAATCTCCTCGCTGCGGTTTCTTCTTCAAACTTATCTTCTGCTCTTCGTACTCTCCAATACCAAAACCCTCCCAAGAACGAAACCGTAACCAGGACACTAATAATGAACCAAACAAACCATGGAATCTCATGAGTTTCTGGCAAGTGTAAGCTGGAGTTGAAGTTCCAAAAGTAAATTTGATTTCTCTCGAAGACATTCTTGGAGGTGGCTGATGTGAATCCAAATGTGACCCATTCTGGTAAATAATCTCTCAAGTCTACTACATAACTAAGGTTATACAAATATATATCCGGAAAGCTCTTTCGATCTCCATTGGCCACAGAAACGCTCAAGTTTTTCGTACTCGAGTTGTAATAAATCCAAACCCCAATTCTGCCACCATTAGCTACATTATTTACGGACCAATTCACTGTCCTGACAGAAGTCATTGAGTTTAGATCAATACCTATATGCTCCTCATTGTCTTTAGGGTCCCAAGAATTTGGAAATGTGTCAAGCTCGACTGCTACGAATTGAACCTGCGAAGACAGCGAATAAAGGCCAAGATTGCCTCCACCTGCCATAGGAGGAATGTGAGAACTAAAGGGGACAAGAAAAAAAGCCAATCCATCAGCTTTTGTTTCATTTCCAAGACCATTGATAGCGCAAGAGAAGTGAGTGGTGAAGTCAGCCAGCTCTCCAGAGGCCTTGTCCCAAAGGTGCAGTGGTTTACTATAAGTGACTCGACCAATACTACCCGTGTCATTCACATCTTCTATGTTTCTGGTGAGTTCAATGACAGGGTACGACACAGAAGCATCTCCTTCGAGTTTTATGTCTGGCATACCTGGGCTGAACGTTGGAAAAGTGAAGGTGATGACTTCTTTTGATGTTTTGACTGTGATAGCGAGAACGTACAAGATCATGATACGGATCGTGCATGATAACAAACTCCTGGGAGATTCAGAGCTCGAACTATGGTGGCTGTGAACTTTCATGGTTGACATAAGCAAGTCGGCAACTGCAGGTCTTGTTTTCCTGTAATTACAAGCAAAATGACTTTCCTGCGGTAATTTACATAGGGTACCTGTTATAGATTATCCTTCCTGCTACGATTTCAATTAAAAACAAATACATTTTAAATTGGAACATCTTTGTCCTGAAGACTTTTCCCATAAAAGATATTAAGTCCTATGAAGACTTTTTTTGCACTTATTCATCATTCAAAGATACTACTCTAAACCAGATACCTAAGTAGGTTGAAGGAGAATTAGAAACAGAAAAGATTTGAAAACAACTTAGTCTCTGAAGAATTTTCATTAACAGATTTGGAGTTTCCGTCAGCGTAGGATAGTGGTTAACCTTCAGTTCTCTCATTCTTTGTTGCCAAATTAGTTTCCTAAGTCGAAAAGTCATCACTGTTATGTTTCTTTTTTGGTTACATGGGACCCTAATCGTATTGACTCAATGTTTTACAAGAATATTCCAATTTGTTACCTCAACTGTTGTTCTTGGCCTATTACAGTACCCAACACCATCCATTTCAGGAATTTCAATTTGAAAGTATATTTATACCAATCTTACTTTCTTCCATGTTGTTTCCATGATTGCATCAATGCTGAGAAGAAAATTTTATTTGCATAGGACACAGTACAACAGCTAATCATAGTAGGTGAATGGAATCATCATGGTCGGCCTCGCTATGGTCCAAATACTAAACTTCTAGTATTTCAATCTTTAATTATAAGAGTTTCTATCCTTGCTGACTAAGTTAACAAACAAAATTGATTGGTTAAGGCTATCTGTTAATAAAAACAAAGGAAAACCCAGGGATTTTATTTTTTAAATTATCATATTAAATAAATAAATTATAGTGTGTGTGTGTGTACCTTTAAAAGAACTGAAATGTATTACAAAATCATCTAAACAGGTGTGAACCAAAGCCAACTAGTATGAAATAGGAACAAAGGAAGGAAACTATACTGTCTAAAGTGAGAAATATAAAACAAACTAGGGAAAACTAAGAAAAAAGGAGCTCCTAGGTTGTCATGTCTTCACTAATGTCTGTGTTAATCTTTCTGGCGATAATTTCCTTAATCCAGTAAAGTTCTTTGACTAAATGCTTTTATTTCTTATTTCTCATCTCTAAAGATTCAGTTGTTTCTTTGTCTCCGCAGTACATAAATAATTTAACTGAAGACTATCTCAAATATTACAAGTTCACCTTTGATGTGGACTCAAGAATTACTTTTCCAATCAATTATTTTCAACAATTGATGCTTATTACAGTGAAAGTTTCATAAGTTGTCCAACTTTATAGCCTTATTTTCAACGAAGAATGGCATTTAAAGAAGAGGTGCTTAAAATATTCATTTTCCTGGTTATACAATTTGTAGCATAATTTGTTAGTGGTATTACTGATTAAGTCATAAAATATTTTTATTAAATGAAAATAATTATTTGGATCCAAAAATTCCTTAATAAACTTGATATAGTTCCTTGTATTATTGAAACAATAATGTACAATAGAATATCTGAGTCATTACGTGTGTGAAAAGAGTTAAAGTATCATCAAAGATTCAAGTATATATTAGGCAATTTTTCTTAATTATAATAGACAAGTAAATTGAAAATTGTAAGATCTTAAGCCAAGTACTGCTATAGAGAATCTTCTAAAGTTCTCTTACCACGCCATGATTTCAGCAGAAGCATGACCGTTAGAGATATAGTATATGATACTTAAGCGATTAGCTTAGTGTAAACGAGAGATTGCTAGTTTATGTCCCATAGCCTATCAGCTAGTTATAATTTTGTGATATAATATTTAAAAATATTCTTTATCTGATAAATATTTGTTTAATTAACTAGAGTGTAAGATAAAGTTCAAGAGATAAATGTAAATTGCAAATAAAATTATCATCGATTGTAATTATGATATTTATATTACATTTTAGTATTACCTCTAAATTATTATTCCAAGTTATTGCACTGTTAAGATTAGAAATAACAATAGATCGGGTTGAGCTTGGGCTCCTTATGGTTCGAGTTTGGCGTGAAAATATTTTTAAAGCCCAAGTTAAGCCTAAAGCCAAGCTTAATCGGATCCCGGCAACTTGAACCAATTTGAAGCCCAATTAGTCTTTAATTTAATAAAACCTAATTATTTTGAGTTAGGCCCCAAAGTCCAACCCTTTTAAAAAATTAAATATTCTAAAGCCCAATTTGGTTTCAATTCCCATATTAGAAGTGAAAAAAAATTGAAGGAAGGTGATTATATAAATAAAGCTTCACGATCCTTAAATCAATCACACAATTTCTAAATAATTGAGCTATTGGACTTAATTTTACCCAATTGAATTTTGGGCTCTTTCTCCTAAACATCCTTTATTATTAAATAAATATTTTGTTAAAAATAAAATAACATTATTTTAATTTAGTTAGTATTTGGCTTCGGATTAGGTTGAGTTGTGAAGCTTGAGCAACCTAGCTTGAAGCCTAAAAATTTTTATAAATTAAAGCATTCGTTGATTTCGAGAAAAACCATATTTGATTGGGCCAAGCTCAGACTATTTTGATGTCCCTAATTAAAACTGGGCATTAACAAAATAAAAAGATTGACACAAGTTAATTTTCTTTCTTATGAAGGAAGTAGTCAATCTTATAAACTAAAGTATGAAGATATTTAAACAAATGTATCGATAATTAATAGAAAGCAAGTTCACTAAACTAACCTGATATGAAATATTATTTGTATGTATATTAAAATTATCATAGTAATGATTATATAAATGATCGCTTGACTTGAAATATACAAAGTATTTCATGTAAGGATTATTGTATTTTGATATTACTTTTGCCTAACCTATTCTTGGATAGCCTGTCTAGTAGACATTGAATATGATATAAATTGTATGAAAGGTAGTTAAGTTATTGATATAGGATTTATCACTTTAAAGTGATAAGAGAAATGTTTAATTGTTTTCGATTAGTATTGATTTGGACAGTTCTTATCTAAAGCAAAATTACAGTATGAAAATAGTTTCAAATGTCATTAATAAAATCAATTACTAATAATAAAAAACTAAAATGATTGGACTCAAAAAGAAAAGACATTAATTTCATGCTTTATTTCTAATTGAGATATTGTATAATAAAATAATTAAATTATATAGAAAAATCATACACAAAAAAGTTAGTTAAAACTACTTTGATATTTGTAATATTTGAATGGCCATGATCCATTGCTATACGTTAATCTTAATATATAGATATAAATTATTTAATTAAATAATTAAAGATAAATTAAAGGAGTCTAATTTATTAATCCTAAATATAATTAAAAGTGATAATTTATATCTATTATCAGCATATTTAGAAACCTAATGAGTCATACGCAAAGAATACATGATGAGAGAAAAAAATAATTTAATCAAGTTAGACTTAATTATAAATTTGAAGAAACTTTAAAATTTAAAATTAAGATGTTTAATAAATAGGACTAATATGAGATATTAGATATTATATGGATTCAATTGATATTTAATTAGAATTAATTGTAATTTCTATTAAAGTTTTATTAAAATTAGAAAATTATAATTATAATTAAATTAAATTATCAAAACGTCCAAATTTACTATAAATAGGTGTAGGCTTTTAACTAGCTAACACTTCTTAGTTACTCTTCCTGGTACTATTTGTAGAGTTCTCTTAATTAAGCACCTATTTGGTTGAGCTTTTGGAGGGTGAAAAAGTACTTTTTTCCACTATAAAAGCTATTTAAAAAAAATCAGTGTTTGGTCGTAGATTTTAAAAGCACTTTTTAAATAGAAATAGCTTTTTTAAAAGCTAAAATATACCTTTTTAAGAAACTCAAATTTGGAGCTTTTCAAAAAAGCCCCTCATTTTAGCTTTTTTGGGTAGACTTTTATGTTTAAAATTTGCGACGTTTACGTTTATAACATCAGACGCTTACACACGACAACTTGCCTTTTCTCTGCTTCTGGTCAAATCTTTTTCTCAACTCACTCTCACCGCTCCGTCTCTATCTCTCTCACTACCGTGCCACCAATCCAGTCGGCATCTGCATCAACTGCTCTCGCCCCTTTGTCACGCACCACCGGCCAACTCATAACTTAAGGTACTCTCTCTGTACTCAAATTTGGTTTTGTCGTATTATTCGTATTCATGAACAATTGAACAAGTATGCTTGTTTGGAGAGGATTGTGGAGTTTTTGTTGTGTTCTGACTGACGAATTGAACATGTGTGCACATCAACGCTGTGTTTGGTTACTGTCTCTTAGGTGCAAAGACAGAACGAGACGAAAATTTAGATACGGAACAGAACAAAAATTGGACACAGTAAGATGTTTGATTGTGATGGATAAAACAGAAAAAACTGTCTCCGTTTCGAGGACAGAAATGTATTTGGTTGCAATGGACAGAACATAAAAACAGTGTCAATGACGAAAATACCCCTACAGTATAATATGTTTTGAAATATATAATTCATTGATTAATTTATAATTGTATCAATATTTATTTTTAATGTATTTGTAATTTTTTGATTACGATGAGATAATTACAATATAATTAATTAAATTATTATTATTACTTAATTAATTA
>JANZXP010003295.1:0-14773 GCA_027576715.1 Erythroxylum flavicans | reverse complement strand
AAGTCTCCAACTGCTTCTTGATTCTTGTAGAACCCGTTATTCAGTTGAGTTCTGTAACTAACTCCAACTAACTAACTGTTCGACGTACTAGCGTATCTTCATCTTTGTATCGTCTGTGTTTTCTTCTTCTTCTGTGTTTTCCGCTTCTTCTGTGTTTTCCACTTCTTCTATGTTTGCCGCTTCTTCTATGTTTTTCTCTTCTTCTGTGTTATTCTACTTCTTCTATTTTTGCACTTCTTCCGTGTTTTCTGCTTCTTCTGAATTTTCTGCGTCTTCTATGTTTTGCGCTTCTTCTGTATTTTCCACTTCTTCTGTGTTTTGCGCTTCTTCTGTGTTTTCTACTTCTTCTATGTTTTGCGCTTCTTCTGTGTTTTCCACTTCTTCTATGTTTGCACTTCTTCTGTGTTTTCCACGTCTTCTATGTTTTGTACTTCTGCACACTTAACACACTTATAAAAATAGTTCATTTATTTCTAACATTATTATTATTTGATTGTCACCAAAATTAATAATCGTGAAGTCCTCTTGATTTAATAGGTACTATTTTTAAAAGAAACTACTACTTTTCCAAGTTTGATCTTAAAGCAGGATATCAGCAATTGGGCATGCACCCAACTGAACGGTACAAAACTACATTCTGCATTTCCAATGCACAATACCAATGGACTATTATTTCATTTGGGCTCAAAGTTGCCCCATCTTTGTTTCAAAGAACCATAGCCAAGATTTATAAGCCTATCCTTAATAGTGTAATCATCTACATTGATAATATTCTCCTGTTCTTAAAGACCCTTGAGGAACATTAGACCTTACTTCAGCAATTCTTGGATCTTACTAAACAGTATAACATTATGCTTTCAACCTCTAAAAGCATCATTGGTACAAAAGAGATTGAATTTCTAGGTATGCATTTCAAAGATGGATTATACCAGCCTGGTCCACATATTGCACAAGAGTTATTACACTTTCCTAACGAACATCTCATTGTGAAACAGATACAACAATTCCTCGGGATTGTTAATTACATATGTGAGTTCATACCACACGTGGCAGCTTACACTTCATGCTTATCCAAGTTACTAAAAAAGAATCCACCACGTTGGACTTTAGAACAAACGAAGGTTCTCCAGCATTTAAAGCACATTTGTCAAGACCCTCTACCCTTAAAGATTCCTAATAAGGGACAACGAATTTTACAGACAGATGCTATTGATAATTATTGGGGTGCTGTGCTTCTAGAAGAAATTAATGGCAATCATCATTATTATGGTTATGTAAATGGACAATTTCGATCCTCTAAATGCCATTATCATATCAGTTATAAAGACAGCCAAGCTGTTAAAAGAGGTATTGAAAAGTTTGCCTTCCACCTCACACCTTATCACTTTGTAATTGAAAACACTTCCTCCCCTAAGATTCTTGATCAACCCAAGAAACATCTTGCTAATAGTCAATTGCTTCGTTGGCAGGAATGGTTTTCTTGCTATCAATTCTCCATCCGCCATATCAAAGGTCACCATAATACACTTGTTGATTTTTTTGCTCGACCTACTAAACCAATCTTGTTTCTTTCATCCTCTTTGAACCATTTTATTCCTCTTTTTTTTGGCTAATGGAGTTTCCTAAGTTTGCAAAATATAAAAAAGATTTGCCCCCTTTGTTTATACTACTCTAAAAACTGTTACAGACATTTTTTCCCTTCTTCATCAAAGTCTGTTTTATTATCTTCATCTCACACTTCTCACATTTGATGTTTTACCTACTCCTAGTCATTTTGATGCTCTTACCCCTTACAAACTAATGTATCATCTCTATAATACTACCTTGTGGCATCTCTAGGCTTTGTCTGCCTTATATGCTTGTTCTATATCTTTATCACCCTTCCATGTTTATTGCCACCTGTCTGATCTTACAAATTCCAATTCTCTTTTTTGGACTTCCTTAGAATGGTTTCAACCCCTTTACAAATGGCATGTAGACATGTCTCAAATCTTGACTCGCTATAACTTATGGAACACTACTTTAACTGATCACAAAGTTTATGTTATTTATATCATATATCGTCCTTATTGTACGAGTACTTCTGGACATCTCTGCACACTAAATCACCTTCAGCAATGGAAAAACCAACCTTGATTGGTCTACAGAATGCACACAACTAATGGCAGATTTACATTGTTTCTTAGACCAACTCAACCAATTCCCGAGCTTACCTCTTTTCAATATTTGTACATTCCTTGGTCTATATTTTGGAGATACTGCTCTTCTTGCACCAATTATTCCTCCATCATTTGACCATTGGACATTGGTGGCTCCCTCTAATGTTATCAACATTCGAGCCGGTGAAGTTCCTTTCCCTATATATCGACATTCTACAGTTTCAAGCATACCATCTAGTTGTATCCAAAAGCCCACTTCTGTTTCTAACCTAAGACTTTCTACATGGATTGTAACTGATATCAACTACATTCTTAAGCAAGTTGATAATGACATGGCCTTAACAAATGACTCTGATTGTGATAATGACCTTACTTTAGCACTTTAAAGTGGGACTCGTCTTTTTAGAGTTTACTTTTAGGTCTTTTGATGAAAGAGAATCTTTGTGGCCCACAAACTACTATGCAAGATTCCTTCTTATCATCATATTGTTTGCTTTTTAGAAAGTTTTTTACTTTTACAAAGTAGCTTTGTTAAAGGTGTGATGATTGTACTTAAAGTTGCTTTCTTTTTAAAGTTTTAATCAGTGTGTCTCTTAAGAGTTTTACTTTCATGCCCTTGCTTCGCGTATAAAAGCAAGGTTTCTCCTTCATTATAAGCAAGACTAAATTTAAAGAAGTTTGATTTCAATGAATATTAGTTTGAGTGTTTTCCATTCTCTCGAAGTTCTCCCTCTCCAGAAGCTTAAGTCTTGAGTAATGTTACTATTTATCATTATACAGGGACAAGTATGCTCTATACTTGCCTCTTCTGAGGATCTTATGTATCAGAAAGTCAAAGATAATTTATGACTGCATAAAACAATTTCGCTGTGAGATTAGAGTTTAACAGGGAAAGAGTGTAAACACTGTTGCGACTATTGTTGCAAAAGGGGAAGAAGAGTTGTAAGAGTGTAAGGTTCCTAAGAGGAAAGCTGAGTGTTGTACCTGTAGAGAGAAGAGCTTTATATCTCGGTCATCATACTTAGAACTTACCGATAGTAACAAAGTTCCCATGTTGCTCCACAATAGTCTACCAGACACTACAGTAGCCTACAATCCAACTTTAGTTAGTTGATGGTCTGCCTAAAGATATTGTTTTAACTGGTTGGTTGTCTTACTTTCCCTATATGCCCTTCGAGGTCCTCGGTGTGGTATCAAAGCCATCTTTCATATCTTGGCTAGCGGTAACATTGTCTCTTGATAAGACTGAGTAAGGAGAGAACCCATAGTTATGGAAACACTACCAAATGACCCTGTTCATCTGTCTTCAACTTTGTCCATGTCTAGTCTACCTTTTAATGTTAAGCATGTTTTGTCTAATCGTATAGAAAATCTAGTTGAAATTACCCACGTTCTTACAGAAAATCGTGTTTGTGAGTCTTCTTTATCTTTGTTGAGTCCTTACAGTATTTGTTCTCGTGATCATTCTTGGCTAAGAAGTACATATACTATTTTGACTACATCTAGACTAAAAGTTAAAGAAATAATCCGGAGTTCGAGATTGGAATAGTGAAGTCTTAGATTTACTACAGCGGAACAATACGTAAAGCTTGAGATACCAAAGGTGCTGATCTCTTTCTGGAGAGAACACAATCATACACATCTACATGTAGGAGCTATACGCATTATTCTCACACTCCATGGAAGAAAGGGAATGTCTGCTATAGCCAGAATATCTCTTCTAGACACTGCCTACATATTGTACCAAAATTTTTTGATTGGTACCTTGTTGACTTCTCTCAACAATGGAAGTGTCATTCTGACGATAGCACTTAAATTCAACATCAATTTAGATAATCCTACTTTGTTTAAATGACTACAAGTTCAAATTTAGATCACTGGAGCAGATCAAGATCTTATAGCCATCATGGCTACCTTATATCACCAGATGATCTCTCATCTGCAGAATCATGCTTTAGACCTAAACTTTCCAAGTTTTATTTCAGACGCTCTTTACATGGTTGCTGATTGTTCCAATGATAAGACTACTATCATCCAAATCCCAAAGCAATTATCTGTTGTGGAGCTTGAAAAGTTGATGCCTACTAAATGGACCACCAATTACCAGAAGGTATTCCATGCACCTTATCAACACTCTTTTTATACAACTCCTCCTCTTATTCTGAAGATAATAAAAGATGGAACAGTGAAGTTCATCTATGCAAAGCCCAACGAAGATCCATCTGGACCTTCTACATCTAGCACTATTCTTCTGATCCGACCCATATTTTCTCATACAGAAGGTAAATCTAGCCCTCCTATCCATTATTTCAATTCTAATGGAGATTTAGTCTATGTAAGCCATCATCATGGATACTTTATATTGGATGTTAACCCATCTATGTGCGAACCTAACTGTGCAGTCTATCTCAACCCTAAGTCAAACAGTGATGATGATGACGAGCAGTATGCCAGACGACGAAGGAGGAAGAAAAAGTCTTAACCTCGTTGTATGCCTTCGTAACAGTATCATCCACACAAGGATGATTCAGATCTAGATGATTCCAGCAAATCTAGTAGTATACCCACAGAAAGATTCAAACCTAGATCTCTTTGTGAGATGCTGAAATCTATTACCTGTCAACCTAAGCCAACAATTCCTATTGTTACTCCTACCCTTATACCTTGTATGACGATTAAGCCATATGAAGAAGAATTTCCTTCTCTACATAGGAGTACATATAAGTCAACTAGGGTTATCTCTAGCCCTTATATTCGAGCCACGGGAATCATTTCATAAGGAACACTTGTCTCAAATCCTTTTGATGAAGTTCTTAACTAGCAGACATCAAATGTAGTAGCACAGAAAAAAGTCCTTTGAAGAATTGATTCTAAGCTGGATGGAATCAGTCAATAGACTCATGCTACTCAACATAAAGTTGACGCCATCTCTAAGAAAATCCAACAACTGTATCACTCATACAAAGCTCAGATCCAGCAACTTGACAATGATCTTCAACATTACATTGCTACGTAGTATTCTGGACCTGACTTCAACGTCAAAACTAGAGAACTCAAGAAGATATAAGGAATTGTGCAATGTGTGGAAGCTAATATGCAATCTGCACAGTCTGAGATTATATATGGCTCATTCTCTTCAGTATTTCCAAATATATAGCCAGTATACATTCCTCCTCTATATCAGCGTGTCTAGAAGGAGCTAACTATTCAAAGGTTTTCAAGTTCAGCTATCCTTTGATCAGAAAACATTTACATCCTCAAGCAGCTCAAGCAAAACCTAAAAAGCCAAAGTCAAAACCAAAGCCTAAACAAGTTCCTAAGCCATACCTTCATATACTAAACCTGAATCAGTTAACTAGTGGAGTAAATCGTTACAGATTCATACACCTCCCACTTCTCCACAAAATTCTCAACCTTCCACCTCTACTGAAAAGGATAAAACATCTCTAATAGAGTTCATAGCAACTCTTGCACCTATACTTGCTGCAAAAGATTCCTCTACTCAATCAGATAATTCAAAAGCTTGGTTTGAAGCCTCTGTCCTAACATCTGAAGTCTTTGCAACAATTTATGAGTCATCATCTGATTAGATCTCTAAACCGTCTTCTGATTCCTCAGCCTAACTAGCTGATCTATCAGACTTAGCACAAGTTCTGATGACTATACCTGAACCTACTAAAGCTGAACCAGATATCCTGAACTGACTAAAGCTGAACCAGATATAAATAAAGCATAATCAACAGGTACTGAACCTTTTAGACCTGAACCAGCACCACAAGCAGCACCAGCTTAACCACCTATATAGACTAAGCCTACTTTAGGACCTTAGTTTACTTTTAATGATCTTCCCCCAAAGAAATGGAGAGATCGCTTGCATGAATTCAGTGCATAGATAAATCTTCAAATGACTCAACCAAATAATCCTTTACAGGATATTTTTTTCAAAGTTTACTTCTCGTTTCACAGGTACTTGGCGAGAATAATGGCAAAATATTGACGAATATCGACAATTTCAATATATCCGAGTAACTACATTTAGAGCTCTTCTTGTAATCGTTCATAAAGAATTCATTAGTGACTTTCATCTTATAGATAAGCAGATTCGTCAAGAGTATTATGCAATGAAATGTTGTTCCCTTGACAAGCGTGATCTACAAAAGCATTTTCAACGTATGACGGAAAGGTATTATCTTTTAATGGATGAAATAATGTTAATCTTTATATACTTTTATCTTATCCTTTCCAGATCAACTGCAACCAGAGATACAACGGACCATTGGTTCTTTACAAAGGGACATTGCTAATATATCTCTTGGAGAAATCAACTAGCTTATTATAGCCTCTCTTGATAAGTTGTGTGATCAAAATGCCTTATTCAAGAACATCATTAAAGGTGGTCCACTTCTCTAACAGACCTGCAAGAAGCCTTATCTTTAGATTAAGTGCAAAGATAAAAAGAACTGTGATTGTAGCAACAAGAAGAAATCTCATCACAATCATGTTTATCATCGACAAAAGTTCCGCAAACAAATGGAAGGTTACAAGCCCTTTAGGAAAACTTATATAAGAAAAGATGGAACAAAGTGAAAGTTTGTTTGACTCTTTAAGAAGAAATCTCATCATTCTCAGAAAGCTGATCAATGTTTCCTCTCTGGACAACCAGGACACTTTGCATGAACTTGTCCTCATAAAAGCAAGAAAGATTTCAAGTTATTGAAGCACATGCAATAAATCTTACCTATTCATTCTTCAAATAACTTTGAAGATCTGATTAAGGAATAATCCATTGAAGATGAAGAAACTAAGTTTGCTTTTTCTGTTATAACCTCTGATGATGAATTCTCTGACTCCTCTTTCTCTCTAAAGGATGATTCTCTATACATGCTACAACATACCTGCATAAAATTAGATCGTACTCAAGTCTAATGACCATATATCCAGATTCAACTCTTCAGACAAGACAAATATGATCACCCCATCAAAGTTATTGGATTTATGGATACTGGATCCAGCTATACGATTATAAAGCTCAACATTTTACCTTCTAAGGCTTGGACCTCACATGATGAATACATTACAACAGCAGATGGCAATTCATTCAAGATCAGGCTTATTACAAAGAGAAATATCAGGATACGATTCTTTCCACAATGTACAGTTTGGACTAAAGTGCTTTGAAGCAATCTACCTGGCCTAGACATTTTCATTGGTATGAATGTATATAGTAAAGCTTCGCCTTTACAGGTCCTATCCACAGGCCTTAGGTATCAATCATTTTTTAGTCCCTACACTGAAATAAAAAATGTGTATGAACTTTCACAAGTTCGTAAACCATATACATCACTCAGAGATAAACTGTTAGACTACTATCCTAAATCATATGCATAGTTTGCTCATCCATATCCTTTTGGAAAAATACTGATTTTTTCATAAGTCTACCTTTCAAAAAGACTGAGCCCCTTAAAAGTCCTTATGAAGGGAAAGTATACCAAATCACTTACACAACCACCACGCTCCACTTGCGCAACTTTGATGTAATGGTACTACAAGTCCCATTCCTAAATTTTATGACTGGAATTTGAACTCGCAACATGGGATGACCTAGACTAAAACCTGGTGGCTCTGATACCAATGAGCCCCTCGAAAGGCCTTGTGAAGGGAAAGCATACCAAATCACTTATACAATAGCCAAGTTTTGATAGATCGACTAGTTGGGATGAGGAATCAAAAGACAGTTCAGGGATCTATTCAAATGATGACTCAGAAATTGTTGTAGAGACTTCAGATGTTGGGACAGAGGCTACAAAACAAGCTTCTGAATTATCTAATTAGGTAGAGGAATCTTCTGCAGCAGGTGTAGGTGCAAGAGTTGCTATAAACTTTTCTAGATACACTTTATCCTTTCCAGTAGAGGTGGAAGGTTGAGACTTCAGTAGAGAAGTAAGAGATGTAGGAATCCATAACGGTTGACTCCGCTGGTTAACTGGTTCAAGTTTAGTATATGAAGGTGATGGCTCAGGAACTTGTTCAGGCTTTGGCTTTGATTTTAGTTTTTTGGTTTTAGCTTGGGTTGCCACAGGATGGATATACTGCCTAATCAAAGGATGGTTAAACTTGAAGACCTTTGAGTAGTCAGATTCTTTTGGATACATCTAATACAGAGAAGGAGTGTATAATGACTCTATATTTGGAAATACTGAAGAGGATGAGACATACAGTCTTAGACTGTACAGATTGCATATCAACTTCCATGCGTTGCACAATTCTTGTATCTTCCTAAATTCTCTGGTTTGATGTCAAGTCAGGTCCAAAATACTGTGTAGCAATATAATGTCTAAGATTAGCATCAAGTTGCTTGATCTAAGCTTTGTATGAGTGGTACAATTGTTGGATCTACTTAAAGAATGTGTCAACTTTATGTAAAGTAGCATGAGTCTGTTGACTAATTCCCTCTAACCTAGAATCAATTCTTCTAAGGACTTTGTTCTGTGCTACTACATTTGATGTCTGCCAGTTAAGAACTTCATCAGAAGGATTTGAGACAAGTGTTCCTTATGAAGTGATTCCTGCGGCTCAAATATAAGGGCTAGAGAAAACCATAGTTGTCCCATCTGTACTCCTGTGTAGAGAAGGAAAATCTTCTTCGTATGGTTTAACCATCATATAAGGTAAAGGGGAAGGAGTAACAACAGGAATTGTTGGCTTAGGTTGACAGGTAGAATATTTCAGCATCTCACGAAGAGATCTAGGTCTGAATCTTTTTGTGGGTAGACTACTAGATTTGCTGGAATTATCTGGATCTGATTCATCCTTGTGTGGATGATACTATTATGAATAAGCATATAGGGCAGACAAAGCCCAGAGATGCCACAAGGTAGTATCATGGAGAGTATCATAGAGATGATACATTAGTTTATAAAGGGTAAGAGAATCAAAATGACCAAGAGTAGGTAAAAAATCAAATGTGAGAAGTATAAGATGAAGATAATAAAACAAACTTTGATGAAGACGGGGAAAAAGGTCTGTAACAGTTTTTGAAGTAGTAGAAAACAAAGTAGAAAAAATCTTTTTTATATTTTGAAAACTCAGCAAACTCCATTAGCCAAAAAAGAGGAATAAAATGGTTCAGAGAGGATGAAAGAAACAAGATTGGTTTGGTAAGTCGAGAAAGAAAATCAACAAGTGTATTGTGGTGACCTTTGATATGGCAGATGGAGAATTTATAGTGAGAAAACCATTCCTGCCAACAAAGCAATTGACTATTAGGAATATATTTCTTGGGTTGATCAAAGGAAGTGTTATCCATTTCAATCATAAAGTGATAAGGTGTGAGGTGGAAAGCAAAATTTTCAATACCTCTTTTAGCAGCTAGGATTTCTTTATAACTGATGTGATAATGGCATTCAGAGGATCAAAATTGTCCACTTATATGACCACAATAATTACGATTGCCATTGATTTCTTCCAGAAGCACAGCACCCTAATAATGTTCACTAGCATCTGTCTGTAAAATCCATTGTCCCTTCTCAGGAATCTTTAAAGGTGGAGGGTCTTGACATATGTGCTTTAGCTACTAGACAACCTTCGTTTTTTCTAAAGTCCAAAGTGGTGGGTTCTTTTTCAGTAACTTGGATAAGCATGAAGTGTAAGCTACCACGTGTGGTATGAACTCACAGATGTGATTAATAATCTCGAGAAATTGTTGTATTTGTTTCACAGTAAGATTTTCATCTAGAAAATGTAACAGCTCTTGTGCAATATGTGGACCAGACTAGTAGAATCTATCTTTGAAATGCATAACCAGAAATTCAATCTCCTTTGTACCAATGATGCTTTTAGAGATTGAAAGCATAATGCCATACTATTTAGTAAGATCTAAAAATTACTGAAGTAAGGCCTGATGTTCCTCATGGGTCTTTGAGAACATGAGAATATCATTAATATAGATGATTGCACTATTAAGGATAGGCTTATAGATCTTGGTCATGGTCCTTTGAAATAGTGATGGGGCAACTTTAAACCTAAATGACATAACAGTCCATTGGTATTGTGCATTGGGAATGTAGAATGCAATTTTGTACCGCTCAGTTTGTTGAACACCCAATTGCCAAAATCCTACCTTAAGATCAAACTTGGAAAAGATAACAGCTTCTTTTAGAAATAGTACATGTGTACTGACCATGGGAAAAGGAAACTTTTCATCTTGCAGGAATGCATTTAGAGGCTTGTAATCAATCATCAATCTCTTTTTACTGCGCTTTTTCTCTGAACGTTTGTTTACATAGAATGCCTGGCAAGCCCAATTTGACGTTATGGGCTCAATGAGTCCTTACTTCAGAAGAACAGTGCACTCGGCTTATGCGAGTTTATGGTCATCAGGGTTCATCCCTAGACGGGTGGCTTTCGTAGTATTGATATCCTCATTCTTTTTTAAAGGTAAACATATGAAAAAGTAAGTATTTTTCTAAAGAGGGGAATGGATGAGAAAATTGTGCATGTGATTGAGGACAATAGTATAATAGTTTATCTGGCAATGATGTATAAGGTATAGGAATTTAAGAAAGTTCAAACACATTTTTCACTTCAGTCTAGGGACTATAAAATGATTGATACCTAAGGCCTGTGGGTAGGATCTGTAAAGGTAAGGCTTTGTTGTAGACATCCATACAAATGAGAATATCTGGGCCAGGTAGATTGCTGCCAAGTACATTAGTCTAAACTGTATACTATGGAAATAATCGTATCCAGATCTTTCTTTTTGTAATAAGCCCAATCTTGAATGAATTGCCATCTGTAGCAGTAAAGTACTCATTGATAAAATGTTGGGCTTCATAATCATATGGCTAGCTCCAGTATCCATAAATCCAATAGCTTTGATGGGTCAATCATATTTGTCTTATCTGAAAAGTTAGATCTGGACATACGGTCGTTGGACTGGAGTAAGATCTAATTTCATGCAGGTCTGCTGTAGCATAGATAAAGAATCATTGCCTATAAAGATAGAGGAATCAGAGGATACATCAATAGAGGTCGTAACAGACACAACAAACTTAGTGTCTTCATCTTCAGTGGATTGTTCCTCAATAAGATCTTCAAAGTTATTAGAAGAATGAATAGGCAAAATTGTTTACATTTGCTTCAATAACTTGACATCTTTCTTGCTTTTGTGAGGATAGGTTCAAACAAAGTATCCTGGTTGTCCACAGAGAAAACATCAATTAGCTTTCTGAGAATAATTGGATTTCTTCTTGAGGAATCAAGCAAACTTTCGTTTCGTTCCATCTTTTCACATATAAGTCTTGCTAAAGGGCTTGTAACCTTCCATTTGCCTGTAAAATGTTCGTTAATGATAGACAGGATTGTGATGAGATTTCTTCTTATTGCTAAAATCACAATTCTTTTTATCTTTACACTTAATCTGAAGATAAGGCTTCTTGCAAGCCTGTTTGAGAAGTGGACCTCCTTTAACGATGTTTTTGAATAAGGCATATTGATCACAAAGCTTATCAAGAGAGGCTAACGCAAGCTGGTAGATTTCTCTGAGAGATATATTAGCAATATCCCTTTGTAAAGAAACAATGGTCCATTGTAGCTCTGGTTGTAGTTGATCTAGAAGGGATGAGATAAAAAGTATAACGAAGATTAACATCATTCTATCAATTCGAAAGATAATACCTTGCTTTCATATGTTGAAAATGCTTCTGTAGATCACGCTTGTCAAGGGAACAACATTTCATTACATAATACTCCTAACGGATCTGCTTATTTATAAGCTAGAAGTCACCAATGAATTCTTTATGAATGATTCCAAAAAGAGCTCTGGCTATAGTGACTTGGATATTCCGAAGTCATCGATAGTCATCAATACTTTTCCACCATTCTTGCAAAGTACCAATGAAACTAGAAGTAAACTCAGTCTTATAAAGGATTATTCGATCGAGTCATTTAAAGATCTATCCATGCACCGAATTCATACAAGCTATCTCTCCATTTCTTTGGGGAAAGATCATCAAAACTAAACAAAGACCCTGAAGTAGGCTTGGTCTGTGCAACTAATTAAGCTCGTGTTGCTTGTGGTGCTCGTGCAAGTTTGAAATGTTCAGTACTTGTAAATTCTACTTCACTTATATCTAGTTTAGCTTTAGTAGGTTCAGGCATAGTCATCAAAACTTGTGCTAAGTTTGATAGATCAGCTAGCTATGCTAAAGACTTAGAAGACAGTTCAGAGATCTGTTTAGATGATGACTCAAAAATTGTTGCGGAGACTTCAGATGTTAGGACAGAGGCTTCAGAACAAGCTTCTGAATTATCTGATTGAGTAGAGAAATCTTCTATATCAAGTGTAGATGCAAGAGTTATTATGAACTCTGTCAGAGGCATTTTATCCTTCCCAGTAGAGGTCAAAGGTTGAGACTTTGGTGGAGATGTGGGAGGTGTATAAATCTGTAACGGTTTACTCCACTGGTTAACTAGTTCAGGTTTAGTATATGAAGGTGATGGCTCAGGAACTTATTCAAACTTTGGTTTTGACTTTGGCTTTTTAGGTTTTGCTTGAGCTGCCTGCAGATGTATATATTGTCTGATCAAAGGATAATTGAACTTGAAAACCTTTGAATAGTCAGCTTCTTCTGGATACGTCTAATATAGAAGAGGAGTGTTTACTGGCTGTATATTTGGAAATACTGAAGAGGATGAGCTATATACAATCTTAGACTGTGCAGATTGCTTATCAGCTTCTATGCATTTCACAATTCCTTGTATCTTCCTGAGTTCTCTAGTTTTGACGTCGAAGTCAAGTCCAAAATACTGCGTAGCTATGTAATGTAGAAGATTAGCGTTAAAGTGTTAGATCTGAGCTTTGCATAAGTGATATAGTTGTTGGATCAGCTTAAAGACAATGTCAACTTTATGTTGAGTAGCATGAGTCTGTTGACTTATTCCTTCTAACTTAGAATCAATTCTTCGAAGGCCTTTGTTTTGTGCCACTGCATTTGATGTCTACTAGTTAAGAACTTTATCAGAAGGACTTGAGACAAGTGTTACTTGTGAAGTGATTCCTGTGGCTCAAATATAAAGGCTAGAGATAACCCTAATTGTCTCATCTATACTCTAGTATAGAGAAGGAAAATCTTCCTCGTATAACTTAACCATCATACAAGGTACAGGGATAGGAATAACAACAGGAATTGCTAGCTTAAGTTAACAAATAGAAGATTTTAGTATCTCATAAAGAGATCTAGGTCTGAATCTTTCTATGGGTGGACCATTAGATTTGCTAGAATCATTTGGATCTGAATCATCCTTATGTGGATGATACTATTGCGAAGGCATACAATGAGATGTAGAGTTTTTCTTCCTCCTTCTTTGTCTGGCATACTGCTCATCATCATCATCACTGTCTGACTCAGGGTTGAGATAGTCTTCACAGTCAGGTTTGCACATAGATGGGTTAACATTCTATACAAAGTGTCCACGATGACGGCTTGTATAGACTGGATGGTTTACATAAATTAGATCTCTATTAGATTTGAAATAATGGAAAGGAGGGCCCGATTTACACTCTTTCCTCGTTAAATTCTAATCTCATAGCGGAATTGTTTTATGTAATCATAGACTGTCTTAGACTTTCTGATACATAAGATCCTCAGAAGAGGCGAGTGTAGAGCATACTTGTCTCTTTATAATGACAGATAGTAACATTACATAAGACTTAAGCTTTTAGGAGAGGGAGAACTTAGAAATAATGGAAAATACTCAAACTAATATTCATTAAAATCAAACTTCTTCAAATCTAGTCATGCTTACAATAAAGGAGAAACCTTGCTTTTATAGGTGAAGCAAGGGCATGAAAGTAAAACTCTCAAGAGACACACTTATTACAACTTTAAAAAAGAAAGCAACTTTAAGTACAATCATCACACCTTTAACAAAGGTACTTTAAAAAAGTAAATAACTTTCTAAAAAGCAAACAGTATGATGATAAGAAGGAATCTTGCATAGTAGTTTATGGGTCATACAGATTCTCTTTCATCAAAAGACTCAAAAGTAAACTCCTCAAAAGACGAGTCCCACTTTAAAGTGCTAAAGTGAGGTTATTATCACCATCAGAGTCATCTGTTAAGGCCGTGTCTAGGGATGGCAATGGATAGGGTTCGGTTTAGGTATTACTCAACCCATATCCATATCTATTTTTTATGACTCAACCCATATCCATATCTATATCCATCAGTTTTTATGACTTACTACCCATATCCAAATCCATTGGATTCTTCGAGTTTTTGGATATCCATCAGGTTGTATAGCACATAAAAATATAACTTCTAAATAGAAAATGTAAAGAACATATTTTTGCGAACGCTCTAAATCAAAATTACTTTAATAATAATAACTCAAGATTTTGATTTGTGTGTCTTAAAAAACCATAAAATTGGAATAATAAAAATCATAATGTCTAGTGCAAAGATAACATATATTTTTCACAATCAAGAACTGGAACAAAGACTAAAATATCCAAAGTTTCAAATTGTCTTTGCGTGAACTCCACAACATTCAAAACTCCATCTCAATATCATTTGCATTATAATCATCCTATAAGAAAATAAAATATGATGAAA
>JANZXP010003285.1:0-14775 GCA_027576715.1 Erythroxylum flavicans | reverse complement strand
AATACCTTAAGTCTCTATGATGACAATTTAATTCCAATTCTCCAAGTATGATTCATTAAAAACATAATTAAGTCATAGGGAATTCTCAATCATATCACAATTTTAAAACCTATCATTCTTGTACTTACATGAACATGTAACATTTCGTTTAGGGTACAATTTAGGGCTTTACAACTTGAGTGTCAATTAAGGGAAAGATGAAGAGTAACATATACAGCAGTAACAAAATAAGAACATGAATGAAGTTAGGGATTTTAATACCTACTGAAATAACACTTTGTTTTTCTTAATACATCAATAATTTAAGGCACAAAGTCCCAAAGCTCCTTGAAGAAGTTCAAGCCTGATTGAATCAAGAGGTTTTGTAAAAATGTCCGCAGTTGCTTTTGTATAGACACATATGACAAGGTGGCTACTTTGTTCTCTACAAGCTCTCGGATAAGGTGATATGTCAAATCGATGTGTTTTGTTCATGAATGCTAAATTGAATTCTTCGAGATGTTTATAGCACTCTTGTTATCATATAGGATTGTCAATACATCCTGATCAATTCTATAATCTTCCAACATCTGTTTCATCCAAAGAAGTTGTGAACAACAACCTCCTACAGTAATATATTCTGCTTCTACGGTTGACAGTGAAATTGAAATTTACTTTTTACTGTACTAGGAAATCAGATTGTTACCCAGAAAGAAACAACCTCCTGAAGTGCTTTTTCAATCGTCTAAATTTTCAGCCCAACCTGCATCGCTATTTCCAGCTGGATAGGATATAGAGTCACGTATATACCAAATTCCAAATTTAGATGTATCGCTTACATACTTGATGACCCTCTTTACTACTGTCAAGTTTGTATTTTTTGGATTGACTTGATAGCGAGCACATACTCCGACGCTATAACATATATCTAGTCTACTTGCGATTAAATACAATAAGCTCCCAATAATGCTCCAATAGAGGCTGACGTCGACACTTTTGCCATTCCCATCTTTATTTAACTTTGTAAAGATACTCATAGGTGTTCTGCAATATCTAGCATTCTCAAGTCCAAACTTCTTTATTAAGTTATTTGCATATTTAGTTTGTGATACAAAAATGACATCCTTCACTTGTTTAATTTGCAAACCCAGAAAGAAGTTAAACTCACCGACCATACTCATCTCAAATTCACGTATCATTAATTCAACAAAATCATCTACCATTTTACGATGAGTGGAACCAAACACAATATAGTCCACATAAATCTGAGCAATCATCAAATCAGATTTGAATTTTTTTTTATAAATAGAGTTTTGCCAACACTACCTCGTTCGTAGCCTTGCTTGATGTGATATTATGTCAATCTTTCGTACCAAGCCCTTGGCCTTTGTTTGAGACCGTAAAGAGCCTTCTTTAGATAAAAATGTGATCTGCATGGGCTGAATCAATAAATCCTTTCGGCTACTCAACATATACCTCTTCTTGTATAAACCCATTCAAAAATGCACTCTTTATGTCCATCTGATAAAGCTTGAAGTCTTTCACACATACTATACCCAACAATAGTCCACTATACTCAAGTTGTGCTACTGGTGAAAAGGTTTCTTCGAAGTCTATTCCTTCAATCTAAGAATACCCTTGAGCCACTAACCTTGCTTTATTTCTAGTTTCGTTGCCCTTTTCATCTGTTTTATTGCGAAATACCCATTTTGTTCCAATCACATTCACATCCGATGCTCTTGATACCAATTCCCATACATCATTTCATGCAAATTGAGTCAATTCTTCTTGCGTAGCCACTATCCAGAACTTAGCTTGTAAGGTTTCTTTAACATTTTTAGGCTCGACTGAAGAGATGTAGCATAAATATCCTACGAGTTCTCAGTAATTGACTCTTTTTCTCTCTCTTTTTTTCTTCTTTCATTGACATCTCCAATATTGTTTTCTACTAGATGACTTCTTCTTATTTGTGAGGGAGGATCTCGGTTCAGATCAGCTTCTCTAGAGTTTTGAGTATTTATAGGAACCATTTTCGCATCAAATACCTTAGAGGATTCATCATTCAAAGCAAACTGACAATTCTTCAGTTTGACAAATTACTTCTCCAACAATAACTAACTGAAAATCTAGGCAATTTTTGGTTTTTATATCATTGCTTGTTTGAGCTGGTTCACAAAGCTGATTTTGCATGTTCTCTTCTGCCCTTGTGGCATTCAATTAAGACACATCATCTATCACCATATTTATGGACTCTAATACTTTCTTGGTTCTTTGATTAAACACTCGGTATGCTTTACTGTGAGTAAAATAACTAATGAAGATCCCTTCCTCACTCTTACTCTCAAATTTTTTGAGTTGTTCCCGATCTCTAAGAATGTAGCAGTTACTGCCAAAAACATGAAAGCAACTCACATCTGGTTTCTTTCCCTTCAAGAGTTTATACGGTGTCTTGTTCAAGATACTTCTAAGATAAACTCTGTTACATATGTAGCATGCTATGTTGACTACTTCAGCCCAAAATCGCGCAGTCATCTTTTTTCCATTCAACATAGATCTGGCCATTTTTTGAAGAGTTCAATTTTTCCTCTCGGCAACTCCATTTTGTTGTGGAGTTTTAGGTGCTGAAAATTATTGTATGATTCCATACTTATCATAAAATTCATTGAAGCTTGCATTCTCAAAATCCCTTTTGTGATCTGATCGAATTCTCAAAACTGCCATATTTTTCAAATTCATAGCCTATGCATATAGGCTTCTAAAAGCCTTGAAAGCATCTCATTTCAAAAATGATATCTAAGTGTACCTAGAATAATCATCAACACAAGTTAAAAAATATCTTATCCCACTATTGCTATCATATTGTTTTGGACCAATCAAATCCATGTGAATTAATTCAAGTATACATGAGGAAGTAACGTATCTGATCCTTTTATGTGGCACTCTAATCTACTTACCCATTTGACATACACTACATAATGATTTGTCTTCTTTATTCATTGAGGGTAAACCTTTTACAGCTTCCAATTTCTTTAACTTGGTAATGAGCTTATAGTTGATGTGTCCAAGCTTTTGATGTCATTGATCTATATTATTGTCGCATGAGACTGATTTGCAAGTAGTAGTGACTTGCAACATATAGCAATTGTTTGCTAATCATTTGCTGCTCATAATACCTCCTCTTTGTTCGATTAGCACCCTGTATTCATTATTTGTAAATTTAACCAACAAACCATCATCACAAAGTTGGCTTCTGCTCACCAAATTGGATTTTAATCCATCGACATAAAGCACATTTTTTAGATATGGCAGTCCATCCACACGTAACATTCCTTTACCAATTATTAAAGCCTTCTTTCCATCTCCAAATGTCACATCTGCATCTAAACAACTTTGATAATTGGATAAGTAACTCTTTTCTCCTGTCATATAACATGAACATCCACTATCAAAATACCAACTGTTATGTGAAGTCGCCTTCATTTATTTAAGAAATATAAGAGCTTGAAATTGACTCTTTTTAACACAAGTGTGCTTTGAAATTATGGACTGCTATTGGAAATTTTACGAGGAATGTATGCTCTTTCGGTTTTGGGTCCTTTGGAACAACATCTGTAGTAACTTCTAGCATCTCGCCTTATGTGTTCGATAACCCCGAAAAAATGACTTTAGAGCATTCACCTTTGCAACCAATAACTTAAAGATCCCTTTTTATCTCACAGATTTCCAAAAAATTTTCTAACTTCTCTGTGCCACCATTTAACAACCTCAATCCCTTTTCGGTACTGACCAATTTCAGTTTTGCTTTATCAAGCTCATCTAATGTTGACATCAATTTCTTCTTTAAATCTCGAATAATTTTCTTCATAGATAAGTTTTCTTCATTCAACTTTTCATGCTTCTTACATGTTTGCACCCATTTTGTATACATTAATGCATAAGCTTTGTAGATGTTCTCCTTTTTATCATTTGAACCACTATCATAATCTGAGATTGAGCTTTGAGCTGATTTGTCCGTGTTTTTTTCCAAATTTTTTTGATTTTCTCACATTTTCATCATCGGTTACTTCCTTAGTGGTTACTGTCAAGTAAGCAACTGGACTTTTGCTGTATAAAGCAACTAACGCAGCACTATTTGCAATTTTTTCTTTACTACCATATTCACTTTTAGATTCATTCTGACTCCAAGTGCTTGTAGCGGATTTCCCTTTTGTCTTCTTCAAGGAATTAGTACATTTCGCTTGCACATGTCTGAAGCCTTGACACTTATGACATTGGATTTTCTTCACCTTTTTTTTGCCCTTCTAAGTTTTGACTTATTGTTTGAAGTTGTTGTTCAATAAGCTCCCACTGTTTTGCCTAAATTCGGGCCTATCCTTTTTCACTCTCTTCAGCCACTTATTGAAATTTTGTGTTAGCAATACCAGATCTTCATTCTCGTCGGATTCATCTTCTACATCAATCATACCTTTTCCAGTTTCAGCTTATAGTGCCAATCCTTTGCTCCTTTCTTGTTTTCCCCTTAACAAATTCATTTCGAAATTAGTAAGAATTCTAACTACCTTCTCCAATGACAAATCATTAATGTCATTAGCCTCCCTGACTGACTCGTGTTAACCTCAACAGAGGATATTTTTTTCAATAACGAAAGAATTATAAATGAATAACTCAAGTGATCAACTAATTAAGAGCAAAACAAAATACATTTGAGATAGAAAAGAAAAATATCTTTCTCATAGGTTTAGCTCTACTGAAATAGATATGGAAATTGTCAACACAAACTATGGGCTGATTTACACAAATTACAGTACTAACTCACAGCTGCAGCAGGAAGACATCAAGCATGATAGACCAAGAAAACAAGCCTTCACACAAAATCTAGCAGAACCCACACAACAATTAACCTTGCCAGAAGGCACACGCAATAAGCAGAATAACCCAGCCATGAGCCACATACCAAAAGATCAACACCCTGTCATGAACAATTGAAGATGTCGCACCCACAAAGAAATCAATTAACAAGTGTTGCAAAACCCAACAAAAATCTAGCAAAATTCACACCACGATTAACCTTGGCAGAAGACACACGCAATAAGTAGAACAACCCAGCCATGAGCCACACACCAAAAGATCAACACCCTTTTATGAACAATTCAAGATGTCGCACCCACAAAGAAATCAATTAACAAATGTTACAGCTCAAGATGGAATTATACCAAAATAAAAAATCAGAACATTAATCCTTCCATCCACTTGATAATTACCAAACCGAAAATCTACAGCCTGAAATCCCAAAAGACCGTGCAACCAACCAAGAAAGACAAACAAGGAGTCACACAAATATACAATCTCCAAGTTACTCATGATATCCTTCATCCCACATCAACATGATCCTCACACACATCTATTTAAGATAGGATTCTTTCACACTTAAACCATTATCCAAACATTCAATTTAAATAAGAATTATTATTTGGTTACATTTCATCTTAATTTGGATTTTAAGACTTTCATTATCTTGAAGATTCAATTATTAAAAATGAAAAAATTAAATAATGAGATATATAACATTTATCTTAACATTAACAATTATTAATTTTATAAATTGATGCATCTTAACATTAACGATTATTAATTTTATAAATTGACGCATCTTACGAATGAGTTGGTTTAGAATAAAAATAAAAAGTAACAAGTAGGATCTGAATGCTCTACTTGTAAAACTAACTGAGATATATTGATAAGACAATATGCGGTGATGAAAGCAGAGAATGTAACTACTAATCTTTACATAACTAAAGGAAAAACACTATAAGAAGGAAAAGTATCCATTGCATCAATAAGTTTAGTGAAAAAATCAATAATGATTTTGTATCTTAGACTTGGCCATATATCAGGACAATGACTAAAGCTTCTTATAGAAAAAAAAAGTTTCTTCTAAGGCTTAAAAAGGTATCATACCGTTTTTTTATCCTTGTGTTACTAATAAGAAACAATAATGAAATTTGATAGTTCCACTGTTATAAATAAAATTATTTTATAGTTGATTCATTATAATGTTTGACAAGCACCAATTTCGAAGTAGATTTTGGTCAATTACCATCATAATGGCGATCACGGCAATAGTACATTACTAGAGAGTTTGGTTATGATGTCGTTAGATTCAAGAAGTGATAAATAATTGTTCCCTAGTCCTTATACTAGAAAAAAAACCAAGTTTATTATATAATTATTGATTTGGCTTATAAATATCAGTATAAAGAGTTTGGGCTAAATAAAATTCACAATGCTCATGTAATGATATAAAAGGTGAACTAACTTTTTCTTTGAACTGTATAAATGAACGAGATATTATCTACATGTCATATGGTTATTGTCATTTGAATTGGTTGATCTAAAAAAGTATTGATTAGGTCATTTGAAGTCTACTTGCTAAATTCCCACAATGTTTAATTGAAGAAAAGGTTGCTTAATTGAAGAAAAGGGCTACAAAGAAAAGGGAGATGATAGCGATTGTGGTGAGGTGATCGTTGTTAGAAGACATTGATGTGGTGGCGGATTGAATTTAGGGCTATAAAGAATAGATCTAAGGAGAGAAGTACATAAACTTTTTATTTTTTACGTTTCAGTATAATAATCTGACATCTTTCTTAATAGTCATGTGTTTACCACATATTAAATGTCATGTTAAAATTGTTAACTATGAGATTAATAATGCGTTATCTTTTAAATAAATTAAAGGTTTGAATTTTTTTATTACTTTTGATAGTTCTTAGTAGTATTGTAAAATTAGATAAAGTTCAAGATTATAATTAACTCATTTTTAAAATTATAATAGCTCCTCAATCTTATGTAGTTAAAATTTACTAATCAACTACAAAATTTTGACATTTTCACTATGTTTGGATTGGTAAAACAAAGGAAAATGCTTTAGAGGATGTCAAAGACGGAGGAAGGAGAGAGTCGGTGGCTGATAGGCTTTAAGGATGACCAAGATGGAGAGGTACGAGTCAAAAGTTATTATTTTAATATAATTTATACATATTAAATTTAAGCACAAAGTTAGTAATATCTCTCTTCTTTTTCTTAAGCTAGTTATATAATTGGATATAAATTAGATATAAAATAATCTTTTATCTCATCTTCCTAAATAAGAATTAATTCAAAAATTAATTAATTTTAAAAAGGTGTTGTCAACCTCTAGAAAACTCATTCAACTGTATATCATACAAATTAAATTTAAACATTATAAATTGAAATCGTTATCCCTAATGATTTGACACCATTAATAGCTGCAAATGAATTAGAAACACAATGATCACATATTGTATTCAAGATTCTAACAATGAGTTTACATAAAAATATTCTAATAGAGCATTAAGATCATTCTTACATAATATCCAATTCAATAAGTGCATGATAACATAACCAATCCCTAAAAGAGAAAGAACACAATACATAAGGGATAGATGCACAAAACGTGTCTTCAACTTTGATTTAACCTTCAAACTGGAATGGGAAAGCCTACCTTTCCATGGGTCTCAAATAAGTGCGTGCTCTGCCCATATTTTCTCCTAAAAAATGATCCATCCTTCATTTGCTGGCAAAATGTTCTATTTATATGAAAAGTTAAGTTTTTAGGCATATATATAGTTTGATACACAAACCATATAAGTCATAAAAATGTGAAATTTGTGAAGATACACAGTTAGATACACTTCCATGTATCTAATTGTGTAAGTTCAAATATGACCATGTATCTTCCAGGCTTTGCTAGCTTGTTGTTCTTCTTGTGATTTCTTGTTTAATCCTCACCCTAATCTATATCCTTCTTGTTCCATAAGGCGAATTGAGTTTAAACTTCAAAATGTTCACTCAATGAAGGTGCTTTTAACTCATTTTAGCTCTTTTGCTTCCAAGTTGTACCTAAAATCAAATACAAACTAAAATGAGTATTTTAAGCACTTCACAACAATAATCACTAAATGTTAAGAAGTGAATTTATAAGCAATTAAATACACATCAATCTCTAATATTAAGTTTTCTTAGTATGTCATTTACAAAATATAGAATAATCTATCAAGTTATTTAGGTTTATGGATTAATTAGGGCCTATTAGGAGGTTTTTAAAGTGGTATAATTTGAACACCAAACTTGATATACAGGTTAAATCAGAAAACTCCTAAAGGAAACCTATGATTAGAAAAGGAAATTTATGTTTCTATCTAAAGAAAGATGGTAAGAAAAGGTTCTAGACCTACTTAGAGATACCTCAATCTCAAGTTCAATTAGTAATACAAGAATAATTTCTTATTGTCTGATTAAGTCGGACCTTATTTGAGCATGGTAAGTCAAGACATTATTGAAGATTTATTATTAGAGGTTCAAATTTTAAATAAACATATTTGTAAGTTTTGTTAACCTTATAAATGTTATAAACTTGCTAAATTCTTCCATTAGGAAGTTTGATAGACCTAAAGGAAATCAAGATCAAGATAATTCGAAAGCTTTTAAAGGTGTTAAGAGGTTGGAGAACATTATAGTCCTTCTTACTCTTTAACTTATTGTATTCTCAAATACTATCCAAGATATCCTAGACGTGGAGTTTACTTTCTTTATATCTCTACTCCTAATCGTGACAAAGGAAAATGTTTATTATTAGATGAACATACACCTTTAATCAAATCCATATTTATAATGAATATATTTAATGATTAGATGGTCTTAACAAGTCTATTATCGTATGTTATCATTCATTTATATGCTCCTATGACAGTTTAGATCCAACGTTTAATTGGATTTTTATAGATTTTGGATCATATCTTGAGTTCTATTTTTATATGAGATAGTGAATTTGATGTTATGCAAGTCTGATATTAGGAATATATTGAGTGAATTTCTTTAATATTTTTTTATTCTAGCAATATTAGACTTTATGATTCTTTCATTTTACAATAAGTCTAGCATTTTACAACTTCGTGAATAATATTTTAAGACTTTATGATTTTGTCATTTTGTATATTTTGCAAGTTTAATATTTTAAGAATTTATGAGTTTATTATTTGGAATTTCACATGTCTAATGTTCTAATACTTTATGACTAGATCCTTTAAAACATTATTTTAAGATTTATCTAGTCTAAAATGGGATGATGTACTTTAAATATAGCTTAATATATAAGCACTTGTAAAGTTTACTATTAATGACATAAAATTTATGAATCCTTAAATGGGTTCTGCCCTTTTTTCATGTAGTTTTTTATAACGGTCCTCTATTCTTCTACCTATGCTTGAACTTTATCATCAATATAGGTGTAAACCTAAATTCCATAAATGTGTCTTTAGGTTTTATTCCTTACACTTCATACTTTGATAATTGATTTACTAGATGATTTTGCTCTCCAATTATGTGCTTGACCTAAATCTACATAACATATATTTTGTTATGATCGAGTATAAGTTGAAGTACTTCTCCTCTTTGCTAATAAAGAGGCCATTCAATTGATTGACAATAAGTTTTAAATTTGACTCGATTTTCACTTATTGAATCTACAAATGTATTGTCGTTTGTTTTCTATATATTGATGTCTCATAATTTTCTTCTTTATTAGAGGTATTGAACTTGTTCTTATAACAATAGTTGATATTGATGTAAACAGACTTTCAATAATAATTCCAACTATACTTCCATCCTCACTTGACATGCCATCAACATTCATTGCCCAAACATGTAAAGACTCCAAGTTACGTTCATTTGAATTTGCTTTATTAATAGGATAATGCATTTGACCATAAATTCTATTTATAGATAGGATTTGGCTTATGCCTACGGGTTGAGCCTAACATTAAAATGTTTTTTCATGTATAAAATTTGTACCGAGTGTAAGTTTGAGACAAAAAAAATGGGATAAGATTGGAAGTGTGTTCATGGTTTCCTTATTAACATGAAAATGGTTATAACTGCTTTCTTCATTAGAGTTATGCCTAGTTTCTAGTCCGTAGAGGTTCTTGCTTATATAATAAATGGGCTCGCTCCAATAAGCATACCCTTTCCCGATGTTTTCTTTGGTGACGAAACAAAATTTGTCGTGAAAAGACAACATATTGTGACATTAAAAAGCAGTTGTCACTAAAACTTACCTTTTATAGATGAATACAAAAAGCATCACACAAGCAAAAACCTTTAGTGATGACTAGAGCAAATCGTCCCCAAATGATAAATATTAGCGACGATTAAAACACATCATCACTAAATATTGAACAATGGGTGACGATTTAAGATATTCGTCGCTAAATAATGAAATGGTGATGATTTTTGAAAACATCACCATAACTTGTCAAACATTTAGCTATGAATCCCAAAAATCGTCACCAAAGATTATATATTTAGAAACGATATGCTGAAGTGTCACCAAAAGGTCAATATTTGGTGATAAAAATAACATTTAGTCGCAAAAGTTTATACATTCAGCAACGATTTTTTGTCATCGTCACTAAATGTGGGGCATTCAATGAGAATTTTTGGAAATCATCACCAAATGGCTCACATGTAGTGACAAATTCTAAAAAACGTAGCAAAATATGTACATTTGGTGACAATTTCTTTAAATTTCCACCAAATGTATACATTTTCATAAATTATGTAACTAACATTTATATAATCTATCATAGTTAAGATATGTTTTATTAGAGATTTGTTTTGAATGTTTACAACGTATTATTAAAAACAAACTCGCAATATAATTTTAAGTGTTAAACAGAAGTATTAATTAATCATTAGTATTTACTAAATTGCCAAAATTAGTTATAAATAAACTTTAAAGTTCAGTTTAGTTGATTGACTCGCTAACGGACAATTATATAATTATTTATTTAGATTCCAAGTAACACGAGAGTCGGTAAAGGTAAATGAGTCCCCTATGTCTGGATTTCCCAGAAGGGTCCTTGCGCGTTCGAACGCACCAACTAGAACAGTAACAATTTTTCCCTCTAGTGTAGGGTTTTTCACACCCTCTTGCAACAACTTTTCTACTATAGCTAAATTTGTAGAGGATGTAGTGAATAAGTTGTTATTTTTAGTACCTAAAACACAATCAGTATTGAAGTTAGATATTGTCATATTAGTAAATCATTAAATGAACTGAAATTGGAGTGAAATGCATACGTAGATAAGCAGACGAAGAATTCAGAATTGACGAATTTTTCAAATCAACCGATTTCCCTATTCCTTTACAAACTATTGTGACATCGCTCCTGCCTCTATGGCCATACATGTCATATTCGAGATTGAAGGACGCTTAAAACAACATGTAGTATAAACCATCAAATGTGAATATATATAATAGCTTCATAAAAGGAAATGAGATGTACATAATAAGGAAAGTGACATTGTTCGAATGATACTAAATACCCTGAAGTAGAAGATCTGCCATATAAGGCAAACGATGATTAGTATATAAACTGGAGATTTCTTTTTCAGTGTTGGTTTGCTAAGCATGGACAATTTTGCCACATTCCTCCCAACGATATGAATTTGGGCCATCTGGAACTAGTCTCGATGTCGACATTCCTTTATGTGATTAACTATTTCTAACATCAGTGAGAAGATAGACATAAAGAAATAACAAAGATAGACAGTAAATTATCTTCAAAACACAACCATAAACACAACTCATACATCAAATGCATAATTAAGAACTCACAATAAACACCTTTTTTGTGAATAATCACAATAAGAATGAAGTCACATGAGGTATAAGTACTAAAAAATCCAACTTTTTCGATGATCGAGCCCTCTAAATCAAGACTGTAACATACAAAAGAGTCGCAGTCTACCTATTTTAAGTTGTTTAAGAAAATACCCCTATGCTTCACAAGACTAAAGGAAAGCCTAAACTCACAAATGGCAAGCAGGATGCATTTCCTCAGTACGCAAAATCTATAAACAAGTTGAGAAGATTCAGTAACAGTGAGGTCAACAAAACTGATAAGACTCTAAAAACTATCTTAGCATAATCCAAACTGTCCTACGACAATGTCCAAATAATTATACACAAAGAAATAACATGAAATTGGAAAACATCATATACAAAAGACAAAGAAATCAACTTTAACACTGAAAAAAGTGTGTACATATCTACACAAAGAACGTCTAGATCTTCCGTAGAAGGATAAAAATCACAACTCTTCTATTTAACAACGGTAAAATACTTGTTTTCTTTGAAAACGTTGTCTGAATAGCCAAATAAAAACATCACAGATCTAGTACGTAAAAGTGGACTAAAACTTGTGACAAACCAAGATTGACAAACAAAAACCTGATCTCGTCAGTTAAAGATGTAAAAAGAGCTTGATAACAGGACATTGAAAATACAATAGATAGTAAGAAATAAGTGACAGGAATACAAACCGTATTTTGATGACCCGATGCAATGATTTTCATATGTGAGTAAGGCGTCGGCGATCTCTGGTAAGTAGGAGAGGCTTTTCGATTTCAGAAGACTGCTTGAACGAGAACCTTAAGAAGGCTTTTATGTTGTGTGAATTTGAAAACCTAATACAAAATGAAGTCATTTATGTAGTTTAGGTAAACGATGTCGTTTATTGTTTGTTGTATTTGTTTGGGAGTAGTCTTAATTAATTTGCTATGATTTGCTGTATTTAGTCGACAATTGTCAGATGGAGCGGCTAATACATGGTTCGTCGCTAAAGGCCATGGATTCATAAATAAATTTTAATAAATTTATTTTCCTATTCCAAATAAAACATAATTTGAATTAAAAATTAAATGATTCATTTGAAAACTATTTGGAAATTAATAAGTTGACCGTTGAAATAAAATAACATTGTCTTAAAATTATATATTTTCATTAATATAATTTCAAAAAGGTTATTTGATTAAATAAACATTGTAACACTTGTAATTAATATATGAACACATTGTGATAAAATTATAAAACTATTTGTAACAAATTATATTTAAAGATTAGGCATTCCCAAAAATTTAGCAAATGAAGATGCATATATAATTAAGAAGATTAATTTTTCTTTTTTTATTGGTAATAGGAAATACTAATATATGTTAATTAATTAAGAAGAAAAGGGTTGGGTATATTTTACGACGTTTATAATTATTCGTAGTGAATATATTAAGATTAGCTGACGCTTTAAGAAATTAGTAGCCAAATGTTGTATATTTTACGACACTATAAGCCAAAGCTTGTCGTTTGGTGACGAATATTGGCATCGTCACAAAATGTGGCCTATCAAAATAATATAACTACATAGTTTTTTGCCTTTTGCCAAACCTATTGGCGACGATGATTATATATCGTAGCTAAAGGTTGGCATTTGATCACGATTGGTGGGTTCGTCATTGAATGTTGCAACGTTAAAAAAAATTAGACCCGCCAGCCTTCCCTTTCTTTTTCCTCGCGCGCATCTTTGTTTTCTTTGAAATAATCTTGAAGCTTGCCGTTGTTTCTTCACCGCATCCCTCTCCTATTCTTGTCGATTTTCTGTCTCTATCTTCAGTTGTTTTATGTTCTTCACCATATGTGGTAAGTTTTCTTTCATTTTTTCTGGGTTTGGTTGTGAATGTGTTAATGTACCGAATAATGAATGTGTGCTACTGTCTTAGAATTTGAGTTCTTTCTATGAATTGAACACATATATTATTGGGTTTGTGTTGCAGTGTGTTAGGGATGGTGAAGAAAGGGTTAAGAATGAATGAATGGTTGAATTTGAGTGTGTTTTATGTTATGCTCAGAAGGTGTTCGATGAAAGTAAGAAAACAGTATATTATTTGAAAAAACCTATTCACATTCTTTACCAATGCAGCATCATTTTGTTGGACATTTTTCTGAAAGTAAGAAAACAGTATATTATTTTAGTTGTAAAAGAAAAATAATTAACACGTTGCTAAACCAGTACGAATTAATGTACTTGTTGTTGTTCTTGTTCTTGTTCTTGTTCTTGTTCTTGTTCTTGTTCTTGTTCTTGTTCTTGTTCTTGTTGTTCTTGTTCTTGTTGTTCTTGCTCTTGTTGTTGTTGTTGTTGTTGTTGTTGTTGTTGTTGTTGTTGTTGTACATAAGGAAGCAAGTTGTAGTAAAAGTGTCGATACATCTTATGATGGGAGTTATAATAATGATGTTGATGATTGTGATGTGAATGATGATGGTGATCATGGGATTGATGAGATGTTAGACGATTGTCAAAATTATATGGAGACTATGAATGAAATAGGAATGCCTAACATAATTGGTAGTATGACCGAAGATAATTTTAGGAATTTATTGAAAGTTGCTCGGGAACAATTATATTGGGGTGCTCTAATTTTTCTCAACTCTCATTTGTTGTGAAGTTGCTGCATTTGAAGGTTTATAATAAATGAAGTAATAAGTCATTTGACATGTTAATTGACTTACTAAATGATGCATTACCTAAGGGGCATAACTTACCGAAATCTTACTATTATGCAAAGAAACTGTTAAGGGACCTTGGATTGGGATATATTTCAATTCATGCTTGTAATTATGACTGTGTTCTTTATTGGAAGGAAAGTAAAGATCTTCAGGAGTGTCCTATTAGTGGTATATCTAGGTGGTGGGTGGATGATGGGAGAGGGAAAAAGATACGGATGAAAATCCTTCGATACTTTCCTATTAAGCCACTATTACAAAGGCTGTTTATGTCAACAAAAACAACCATAGATATGAGGTGGCATAAAGAGAAACGCATTGATGATAACATTATGCATCATCCAGCAGACTCAATGGCATGGAAAGAGCTTGATAGAAAG
>JANZXP010003247.1:0-14777 GCA_027576715.1 Erythroxylum flavicans | reverse complement strand
GTTTATAAATAATATTGAATAGTTATTAAACAAATAAGATTTATAAAAAATTTTATTTAAAAAATAATTATTAAATTTAAATTATTTTAAAAATAAAAAATAATAATTAAAAGAAAAACATCGTAGAAAGTCACATTCTGCTACGTTTTTTGGAAACGTCGCAGAAAGTTACCTTCCGCGATGTTTTAAAAAATGTCGCAGGTTTCTAAAAACATTGTGTAAAGTCCAATCTTTCAGTGACATTTTTAAAAACGTCGTCAAATGTTAGTGTTTTTTGTGACGTTTTTTTCAAAAACGTGGGAGAAACCTTTTGCCTATATCATATTCTGCAACATTTTTGTGACGTTTTTTAAAATGTCGCAACTGGTATTTAGTGACGTTTTTTAAGCGTCGTCAATTTTGCTGTTTTCTTGTAGTGAAAGAAGAAAGAAGGGAGTTAATATCATATTTCATTCCATAAAGTATTAGCTTTTCACAATGAATAATATTGGAATACTAATTAGGTAACAAACTTTACAATGATCAATCCGTTAATGCTACCTGTAATAACTAGCCATAGCTGAAGTTTTAAGTAAAGAAATAAAATGACGTAATAAGTTCATTCCGGTAAACAACGTCAATATGAAGTTCAACTGGCTTCCATTTGTAAGAACATTAACCATCAACTCCCTCTAGGATTAAAGCTCAATAATCGCTACAATCGCTTGCTCTTATAAAACCTGGTCCACAAAGTTAATAGTAGCAAACCGTTCTTGTAGATTAAATAAAACTGAAAACACTCAAGTTGGAGAAATATTGTTTGCTGAGATCTTAATTTTTCTGTTCAGAAACATGAGACACATTTATGAATGAAAATGCATTGTACATATAATTTTAAAAGTGTTTTGGAACAGGAACACTTCTTTCGTTAATCAACTATAATATCAAAACATTATAGATTTATTTTTGAATTTGTAACTCTATATATAGACCTATTATATTTATTCACATGCAGATTAATAATTATATGTAATTCTCTCCAAATTATTCTCGTGTGGTATCAAAGCTCTTGTGCTCTCATTCTCTGGTTTCATATGTCAACTCCTACTTTCCAGTGGTTAAGTAGTGTTTGTAGCCTTCAAAGGAACCTTGCTAAGTCACCAGCCACCAATCCCTCTCACTATCGGACATGTCTCGCTTGCAGGCAACGACTTTGGACTAGACGTGTTGCCCAGACCACCTCTTCACTCTACTTGTGTCTCCCTTAATATGTATGATAGAATTTAAAATTCCTTACGGTAAAAGCCATTACTAATCATATAAACAATCATGTTAATTCATCAAGAATACTTACATTTATTGCAGAAGTGTATTTAGATCCATCGATTCTTGAGTCTTGTGATTATTGGTCTTTCAAGTCAATATGTATGTTTATTTTCTTTCAAGAGTGGTTACTTTTCTAACTGATGGGATATTATAAAAGATAATCATTCATATCACTTGGGACCGTAACCTTAATTCTTTATATAAATTTTTTATTTCTATTTTATCTCATCATAAAATAGAAATCAAACTATTGAGTCTCTATATATTAAAGCTTATACTATATATACATGTGCCCATACGTTGGATTAAATCTAACAATCTCCCACTTGAGTCATATATATATATATAACTCCTGTAATTGTATGTCATATCATAACCTTATGAGCTTAAAATTTGTTATCACTACCAAATATATCTTTAAACAATCTCGTTCATTAATTATATTAAAATAGGATCAAAGCGGTTTCTGTTATACGCATATCATAACTAAACACATCAATCGTCACATATACCAATATAATTAAACGACATAGATCAACCATGGATGTTTTAATACGGTCTATGTTAGACCCAGTTTCCCGAGCCTAACTCGGACTTACTTACTTGCTCTGATACCACATCTGTTAGACCCCGATTCTGGAGCCTAACTTCTCATAATTACTTACTTACTTACTTACCAACCCTGTTAGACCTTGCTTCCGGAGTCTGACTTCTTATACATGATTATTCATGTTTCCTCTGATACCATACTTATTACTTTCATGCATACAGAATATCTTACTACGTAAATTATCTTCCAGAGATAACACCTTGATCACTTTCGGGTTATCCTCTCAAAACTCCCCTTTTATTAGTCTTATTGCTTGCGTCTCATTTTCGGCTTCCCTTCGTCTCATTTCTATCATCTCATTTTTATCGTCTTTGAAGTCTGTAAAAAGTAATACAGACGATATCTTACAATCTTCATAACTTTCTCTAGCGTAATCTGTTCGGGGTATTCTCCATATAGTTTGATAGACAATTCCAAGGTCTACAACCTCCCTGGAGACCCCAAGATAAACTCTATCTTCTGAGGGGTCAACAAAGAGACAGAAGATATAAGTGAAACCCAGACGATAGTGTAAATAGTGTCACAGACGAAGTCTGGGAAACACAGACGATATCTTTCGGGCATCATAACTTTCTCTAGGGGAATCGGTTTGGGGTGTCCTTTATACGGTTGGAAAGATATTTTCAAGCTCCATAACTTCTATGAAGACCTCAAAGGTCGATTCTATCTCCTGAGGGTTCAACATTGGGATAAAAGATGCTCATGAACAGTAACACAGAAGATACACTTCATTCCAGTCCTTCTTAACTCCTTCTTATAATCCTTAGTCCTTAATCTATCCTCTGTGTTCTATTCTCTGTGGTTGACTTTTATCTTCTGGGTTGACCCTCTATTGACTGAGAAATCTTTCGTCTGAGGTTCGTGAACAGTGACTCGGAGGATACGAGTCCTCTATATTTTTCTTCGCCTGTGTACAGTAACACAGATGATACGTGTCCTCTTGTTTTACTTCGTATATGTACAGTAACACAGACGATACGTGTCCTCTTTATTTCAATTCGTCTGTACAGTAACACAGACGATACGTGTCCTCTTTATTTCAATGCGTCTGTGTACAATAACACAGACGATATGTGTCTTCTTAATTTCAATACGTTTGTGTACAGTAACACAGACGATACGTGTCCTCTTTATTTCAATTCGTCTGTGTACAGTAACACAGACGATACGTGTCCTCTGTTTTTCACTTCGTTTGTGAACAGTAACACAGACGATACGTGTCCTCTTTGTTTTCATTCGTCTGTGTATAGCAACACAGACGAATCCTTCAATCCACATAACCTCTTAACTCCTTCTTCTTATCCTTGGCCTATAATGTCCTTACAGATGATCTTTTCTACTCTTAATTCATCCTTTCGTTTGTGTTCTCACATTAACACAGACGATACTTCTCCTTCATATTTTCCCTTTCGTTTGTGTTCTGACGTCAGCACAGACGATACTTCTCCTTCATATTTTTCCCTTCGTCTGTGTTCTGACGTCATCACAGACAAATACTTCTACTCTTCGTTCATCCTATCCTCTCTGTTATGACGTCATCACAGAGGATACCTATACTCTTATATCCTCCTTGCCTCTGTGTTATGACGTCATCACAGAGGATACTTCTACTTCTAAATCCTCACTTCCTCTGTATTGTGACATCAGCACAAAGGATACTTATACGATTCTAAGCATTCCTAGCCTTTGTGTGTGACGTCATCACAGAGGATACTTAACCTCTGTGTTTTTCCTTAGCATCATTCTTCTTCGAAGCAATCTATTAACTCTTTTTGGCGTCTCTCATTTATTCCAAACTTAAATCAGAATCACCTAGACGTGATCATTAATTTCTCTTACACCTCAATCATTTGGATCATAATCAGAAATTAAAATTATCTACAGATTCGTATGAGTGCATAACTCATTCATTCATTTGAATAAATATCTGTCTTACAGAACTTTCAATTCCTTACAAGTCTCAACTATATCAGTATTCATATACAATACAACTTGAGAAGAAGACTAAAGCCTTAGCTATCAGTGATCAGTTTTAACTATTACAAAAGACTTTTACAGACTTGAGCTGCCTTTCATCCTGACTTAGTCGCTCTCTTGAGCTTCACCTGAGTTTGGACAGAAGTGGAGGTGGTGAGCATAAAGCTCGTAGGAAACAGGTTTATAACAGAGTCACAAGCAGAAGATCTTTTTCACAGTTAAAACATTCTTAGTTTCAAAACATACATGCATTCATCTTGTTTCATGATTCATGAGCACATAAGCACATCAGAATGGTTCGGGTGGATCCAAAACAGAACTTACTACACATTTCCCCGAAGGGTCCTGTGTAGCCGTGAACAGAACGTACTAGGCAATTCTATTTCTGGTCTTACGTAGCCGTGAACAGAGGGGAGTCCTTAAAAGGAGCTGCATGCCACTAGCGGACAGCCGGGATAAGGCTTTTAGACGAGTGCACTGTCTTAACAGAGGAGACCACCACAAACCCACATAATCACAGAATTTTCATGCTCTTGAAAACTAATTGCCCAAAATGGCAATTCTTGAAGTTCTTGCTTTCATATCAGAAACTTGTTTTCAAAAGTATGCAACTTTTTGCAGAAATCAGTCTTGTTTGAAAACATGCAGAAACTTAGTTTCATAAAATATGCAACTTTGAATAAAACCTTTTTGTTTGAAAACATGCAGCAATAAATGGCATTTTATAGCATATCAAAACAGAACAAACATGCAGCACCTCTATGCAGAAATCGTAGTTATTGAAAACAAATATTTTTGGGTTATTTCTTCATTATAAAACTGTAACCCACCTTAAAGATCTTTGCTTGCTTCTTTATCCGACTTATGGATGCTTTTCCTCTTGATTTTCTTGCCTCTCTTGAACTGCTCCTCGATTTCCTTCATAAAAGAACACAACTCCTATTTAACAACAATATCCAAATTTGGCTAACTCATAATACACAATCCTAAGATGACTTACTATGATTCTTAGCTCCAACAAAAGTTCCTTCCTTCTTCTTTCTTGTTCTCCTCTTGCATGCACTCAGATCCTCTCTTTAAGCTTTACCGAAATTGCAACTTAGTTCTCAACTATATTCTTTCACTCTCATCCGAAGCTCTCTTCTTTCTGTTCTTCGTTTCCTTCATTCACGCGACCAATTCTGCCAATAAAGACAAGTCCTCCATACCTCTCCCAAAATTCCACTTTACCCTTGGTACTTAAGCCATATACCAAAAATACCCTCAAATTCCTCTCAATTCATTTATTCCATAAGCTATTATGCTTAAGCTAATGGAAAAAAAAATTCAGGGGCCGACATTTCTTCCCCCCTTAAAAGAAATTTTATCCTCAAAATTTATTACCTGAGCCATTGAAGAGATGTGGATACTTCTCCTTCATGGCCTCTAAGGGCTCCCATGTAGCCTCTTCCACTGAATGATTTCTCCATAAAACTTTCACCAATGGAACAGTCTTGCTTCTGAGAACCTTCTCCTTAGTATCCAAGATCTGTACTGGAACTTCCTCATAACTGAGATCATCCCTCAATTCAATCTCATTGGTCTGAATTATGTTCGAAGGATCTAACCTATATCTTCTTAGCATGGAAACATAAAAAACATCATAAATTTGAGACAACTCTGGTGGCAGTGCTAACTTGTAAGCTAATGGTCCAATCCTCTCCAGAATTTCATAAGGACCTATATATCTTGGACTTACCTTGCCTTTCCTGCCAAATCTCATGACTCCTTTCCAAAGAGATGTCTTAAGAAACACTTTGTCACCAACTTCATACTCCATCTCCCTTCGGTGTGCATCAGCATAACTTTTCATTCTATCTTGTGCAGCCTTCAGTCGTTGCTTAACCAAATTAACTTTGTCAACTGTCATCTGCACTAATTATGGCCCTATCAGCTTTCTTTCTCCCTCTTCATCCCAACATATTGGAGTTCTACATCTCCTTCCATATAATGCTTAATAAGGGGCCATCTGAATACTTGAATGGTACAAATTATTGTAAGCAAATTCTACTAATGGCAGATGTTCATCCCAAACTCCTTGAAAATCCATTGCACATACTCTGAGCATCCCTTCAAGTGTCCGAATAGTTCTTTTAGATTGTCCATCTGTCTGAGGATGGAAAGCTGTACTGAAATTCAGCTTGGTTCTCAAAGCCTCTTGCAAACTTCCCCAAAATCTCAAAGTAAACCGAGGGTCCCTATCAGAAATAATGGAATCTGGAATTCCATGCAACCTCACTATCTCATCAATATACTTCTTTGCTAATACATTCAAAGGATCTGTCTGCTTAATTGCCAGAAAATGGGCTGACTTAGTCAGTCTATCAATAATGACCCATATGGCATCATGCTTCTTATTAGTCTTAGGCAAACCCATCAGAAAATCCATAGTCACCTTTTGCCACTTCCACTCTGGAATAGACAATGGTTTCAACTTGCCTGAAGGTGCTTGGTGTTCAGCCTTAACTTGCTGACACACTATGCATTTGCTCACATATTCTGCTACATCCTTCTTCATGCCCTTCCACCAGAAATGTTCCTTCAGATCCTTATACATCCTTGTACTCTCCAGATGCATTGCATAAGGAGCATTATGAGCTTCATTCAATATCTCATCCTTAACTTCCTTGACATTTGGAATACAAAGTCTGTCTTCCACAACCATAATTCCATCATCTCTTACTGTTATCTCAGAGTTCCTTCCATTCTTACTTTCTTCTCGTAGCTTAGTCAATTCTTCATCTTGTGCCTGCAATTCATTAACCTTCTCTCTGAGTATGGGTCTTACCCTAAAAGTAGCAAGTACACAATCAGGTTCCTCTTGCTCTACATTTATCTTGAGCTTAGCCATTTCTTCCAATAATGGCATATACATTGTCTGAACATAAGCCATTGTGGACTTCCTACTTAAAGCATCTGCTACTATATTAGCTTTTCTTGGATGATACTCAATCATCAGATCATAATCCTTAAGCAATTAATCCACTTTCTTTGTCTCAAATTCAGTTCCTTTTGGCTCAACAGATACTTGAGACTTTTATGATCTGTGAAGATCCTTGTCTGAACCCCATACAAATAATTTCTCCAAATCTTCAAGGCAAATATCACTTCTGCCAATTCCAGATCATGTGTCGGATAGTTTACTTCATAAGGCTTCAATTGTCTTGAAGCATAGGCTATCACCCTATCTCCTTGCATCAATACACAGCCTAAACCCTTCCTTGATGCATCACTGTATACTGTGTATCCTTCATCTCCAGTAGGCAGCATCAACACTGGAGCACTTGTTAATCTCTTCTTGAGCTCCTCAAAACTCTGCTGACATTCCTTAGTCTAGACAAACTTCTAATTCTTCCTCAACAACTTAGTCATTGGGGCAGCAATCATGGAAAATCCTTCTACAAATCTTCTGTAATATCCTGTCAATCCCAAAAAACTTCTTACTTCTGTCATTGACTTAGGTGCTTGTCAATTTACTACTGCCTCGATCTTCCTTGGATCCATATGAACTCCTTTCTTCGAGATTAGATGTCCAAGGAATATCACTTCATGCAGCCAAAACTCACACTTGCTGAACTTAGTATAGAGTTCCTTCTCTCTCAGTGTCTGTAGCACCTTCCTGAGATGCTTCTCATGTTCCTCCTCACTCTTGGAATACACCAGAATGTCATCAATGAACACTATGACAAACTGATCCAAATATTCCTTGAAAACCCTATTCATCAGATCCATAAATGCAGCTGGAGCATTGGTCAAACCAAATGGCATAACTAGGAACTCGTAATGTCCATATCGAGTCCTAAATGCTGTCTTACTTATATTAGACTCCTTAATTTTGAGCTGATGATAGCCTGACCTGAGATCAATCTTGGAAAAGACCTTTGCTCCCTGTAACTGATCAAACAGATCATCAATCCAAGGTAGAGGATACTTGTTCTTAATAGTCACCTTGTTGAGTCTCCTGTAATCTATGCACGTTCTCCATGTTCCATCCTTCTTCTTAACAAACAGAACAAGAGCTCCCCAAAATGATGAACTTGGTCTTATGTATCCTTTCTCTAATAACTTCTCCAACTGTTCTTTAAGTTCCTTCAATTTAGCTGGAGCCGTCCTATACGGTGGTATAGAAATGGGTGCTGTTCCTGGAACCAAATCTATAGCAAACTTCATTTCCCTCACTGGTGGCAATCCATGCAATTCCTCTGGAAACACATCTGGAAATTCTTTCACAATGGAAAAATCCTCTAACTTCCCTCCATTCATCTTAATGTCCACCACATGTGCCAGAAAGGCTTCACAGCCTTTTCCTATCATTCGGTCAGCTATTAGAGATGAAATGATTCTTGGTGCTGATATTCTTCTATCTCCTCTAAAAAATCACTTTCTTACCATTTCCCAGATCAAACTCTACTTCCTTTAGTCTACAATCCAACTTTGCCTGATACTTCTCTATGGCATCTATTCCCAGTATCACATCTAAACCTTTTACCTCCAATGGCAGTAAATCCACTACTAGTGGAGCACCCTCAATGAAGAGCTTATAGTCTCTATATACTTGACTAACTATCACATTTCTCCCTAAAGGAGTACTAACAATTAAGGGATTTTCCAAAGGCACCAAATTCACATCATGCAATGTCATGCTTGCAGAAACAAATGAATGCGTGGAATCAGAATCAATTAACAAAAATACTTCAAGATCAGACAGCTGAGCCATACCAATAATAACTTCAGGTGCCGCTGTAGCCTCCTCTCTTGTCATAGCAAATACTCTTGTTTGTGCTTGACCTTTTGGCCTTCCTAGAGGTGTGTCTTCTTTGCAGCTCCAGAACTGCCCACTTCAGTAATTTGCTTGGTTCCCACTGTTTCTGCTCTTCTAGGGGCTTGGAACTGTGATCCCTCTTGTCTTGGTGCCTAAGGACAATCCTTGATCATGTGTCCCTTCTCTCCACACCAAAAACATGCTCCCAGCAACTTGAAACATTCACCTCTGTGCGGCTTCCCACAGTGCTCACATTGGGGGTTCTTGCCTCACCTCTTCTCCATCCTACTGTGGCCTCCTACTATTGAGGCTTGCACAAACACTGCCCTTGCTTGCTTGTTCCTTCCAGAAGCACTACTTTCCACCTTACTCTGTGTGTGGAAGCTTTTCATACTCCTTTCAGGCACTGGAGCACTCATCCCCTTCTTAGAAGACTGCTCCCTATTCTTCCTCTTCCTGCTCATTTCATTCCTTATATTTTCAAGCTTCTCAGCCCGAAGTGCAGCATCTACCAACTGTTGGTACTCACAGAAATTGTGGATCAATACCTTCTCCTTGATCCCTAAGTGAAGACCTCCTTCAAATTTGCGGCACTTATCTTCTTCATTGGCCACAATATTTGCTGCATACCTAGAGAGCTGAGTAAACTTCAATTCATATTCGCTCATAGTCATATCCCTCTGTGTGAGGTTCAGAAACTCCCTAACTTTCTCTTGCACATACACCCTAGAGAGATACTTCTTCCTGAACACTTCGAGAAAATCCTTCCATGTCAATATTGCAGGCACTACCTGACTATGGGGCACTGACTCCCACCAATAAAGTGCATCTCCTTGCAGCAGATTCACTGCATAATCCAACTTATCCTCATCTGAGCACTTCATCTGGTTCAGGACTCTTTCTATCCTTTTTAACCATGCTTCTGCCTCTTCAAGATCTGTAGTCCCCTTGAAATCCACAGCTCTATACTTGCAGAGCTTATCATACTGCCCACTTCTGTCCACTGAAGCTGGCATCTGAACCTGAGATCCTTATCCCATGGCATAAGTGAAAGCCTAAGCAAAGGCTTGGAAGAAGCGCGGATCCATGGGATTTGCCTGAGGCATAGGGCGGTGGAGGCTCCTCATGTTGCACACTTGGTGCCTCAAAATTCGGGGCAGATTATGTCCCGTATCTTGTGGAACAAATGACTCATCCGTGCTCCCTTGGCGAGAGTTGGATCGAGTCTGAGCTCCTCGGGTTCTTCTTCTAGGTGGCATACTTCACTCCTGATACATGAAACCATAGAAATTCTTAACTTTTGCACCACAGTCTCATAAAGTGCAAAACAGTTCAAATCATACAGAATAATATGCACAAACACAATTCAAATTCATGCGCATTGTAATCCATGTAAAATCCATGCATGCAATAATCCACGTAAAATGCATGCAGACACACTTCATATCTCTTCCTTCTCAACTTATAATTTGGATGCTTCAAAACTTGGTCATAACTCCAACTTCAATCTATTTTCTCTCTTACCATGGACATCTATTTTAAAAGTTGCTCATGTAAGATCGTAATACCGGGGCTTTGATACCAACTCTGTTAGACCCGATTTCTCGAGCCTAACTCGGACTTGCTTACTTGCTCTGATACCACATTTGTTAGACCCCGATTTCAGAGCCTAACTTCTCATAATTACTTACTTACTTACTTACTAACCCTATTAGACCCCACTTTCGGAGTCTGACTTCTCATACATGATTATTCATGTTTCCTCTGATACTATACTTGTTACTTTCATGCATACAGAATATCTTACTACGTAAATTATCTTCCAAAGATAACACCTTAATCACTTTCGAGTTATCCTCTCAAAACTCCCCTTTTATTAGTCTCATTGCTTGCGTCTCATTTTCGGCTTCCCTTTGTCTCATTTCTATCGTCTCATTTCTATCATCTCATTTCTATCATCTTTGAAGTCTGTGAACAGTAACACAGACGATATCTTACAATCTTCATAACTTTCTCTAGTGAATTCGGTTCGGGGTATTCTCCATTAGTTTGATAGACAATTCCAAGGTCTACAACCTCCCTGGAGATCCCAAGATCAACTCTATCTTTTGAGGGATCAACAAAGAGACAGAAGATATAAGTGAAACCCAGACGATAGTGTAAATAGTGTCACAGACGAAGTCTGGGAAACACAGACGATATCTTTCGGGCATCATAACTTTCTCTAGGGGAATCGGTTTGGGGTGTCCTTTATACGGTTGGAAAGATATTTTCAAGCTCCATAACTTCTATGAAGACCTCAAAGGTCGATTCTATCTCCTGAGGGTTCAACATTGGGATAAAAGATGCTCATGAACAGTAACACAGAAGATACACTTCATTCCAGTCCTTCTTAACTCCTTCTTATAATCCTTAGTCCTTAATCTATCCTCTGTGTTCTATTCTCTGTGGTTGACTTTTATCTTCTGGGTTGACCCTCTATTGACTGAGAAATCTTTCGTCTGAGGTTCGTGAACAGTGACTCGGAGGATACGAGTCCTCTATATTTTTCTTCGCCTGTGTACAGTAACACAGATGATACGTGTCCTCTTGTTTTACTTCGTATATGTACAGTAACACAGACGATACGTGTCCTCTTTATTTCAATTCGTCTGTACAGTAACACAGACGATACGTGTCCTCTTTATTTCAATGCGTCTGTGTACAATAACACAGACGATATGTGTCTTCTTAATTTCAATACGTTTGTGTACAGTAACACAGACGATACGTGTCCTCTTTATTTCAATTCGTCTGTGTACAGTAACACAGACGATACGTGTCCTCTGTTTTTCACTTCGTTTGTGAACAGTAACACAGACGATACGTGTCCTCTTTGTTTTCATTCGTCTGTGTATAGCAACACAGACGAATCCTTCAATCCACATAACCTCTTAACTCCTTCTTCTTATCCTTGGCCTATAATGTCCTTACAGATGATCTTTTCTACTCTTAATTCATCCTTTCGTTTGTGTTCTCACATTAACACAGACGATACTTCTCCTTCATATTTTCCCTTTCGTTTGTGTTCTGACGTCAGCACAGACGATACTTCTCCTTCATATTTTTCCCTTCGTCTGTGTTCTGACGTCATCACAGACAAATACTTCTACTCTTCGTTCATCCTATCCTCTCTGTTATGACGTCATCACAGAGGATACCTATACTCTTATATCCTCCTTGCCTCTGTGTTATGACGTCATCACAGAGGATACTTCTACTTCTAAATCCTCACTTCCTCTGTATTGTGACATCAGCACAAAGGATACTTATACGATTCTAAGCATTCCTAGCCTTTGTGTGTGACGTCATCACAGAGGATACTTAACCTCTGTGTTTTTCCTTAGCATCATTCTTCTTCGAAGCAATCTATTAACTCTTTTTGGCGTCTCTCATTTATTCCAAACTTAAATCAGAATCACCTAGACGTGATCATTAATTTCTCTTACACCTCAATCATTTGGATCATAATCAGAAATTAAAATTATCTACAGATTCGTATGAGTGCATAACTCATTCATTCATTTGAATAAATATCTGTCTTACAGAACTTTCAATTCCTTACAAGTCTCAACTATATCAGTATTCATATACAATACAACTTGAGAAGAAGACTAAAGCCTTAGCTATCAGTGATCAGTTTTAACTATTACAAAAGACTTTTACAGACTTGAGCTGCCTTTCATCCTGACTTAGTCGCTCTCTTGAGCTTCACCTGAGTTTGGACAGAAGTGGAGGTGGTGAGCATAAAGCTCGTAGGAAACAGGTTTATAACAGAGTCACAAGCAGAAGATCTTTTTCACAGTTAAAACATTCTTAGTTTCAAAACATACATGCATTCATCTTGTTTCATGATTCATGAGCACATAAGCACATCAGAATGGTTCGGGTGGATCCAAAACAGAACTTACTACACATTTCCCCGAAGGGTCCTGTGTAGCCGTGAACAGAACGTACTAGGCAATTCTATTTCTGGTCTTACGTAGCCGTGAACAGAGGGGAGTCCTTAAAAGGAGCTGCATGCCACTAGCGGACAGCCGGGATAAGGCTTTTAGACGAGTGCACTGTCTTAACAGAGGAGACCACCACAAACCCACATAATCACAGAATTTTCATGCTCTTGAAAACTAATTGCCCAAAATGGCAATTCTTGAAGTTCTTGCTTTCATATCAGAAACTTGTTTTCAAAAGTATGCAACTTTTTGCAGAAATCAGTCTTGTTTGAAAACATGCAGAAACTTAGTTTCATAAAATATGCAACTTTGAATAAAACCTTTTTGTTTGAAAACATGCAGCAATAAATGGCATTTTATAGCATATCAAAACAGAACAAACATGCAGCACCTCTATGCAGAAATCGTAGTTATTGAAAACAAATATTTTTGGGTTATTTCTTCATTATAAAACTGTAACCCACCTTAAAGATCTTTGCTTGCTTCTTTATCCGACTTATGGATGCTTTTCCTCTTGATTTTCTTGCCTCTCTTGAACTGCTCCTCGATTTCCTTCATAAAAGAACACAACTCCTATTTAACAACAATATCCAAATTTGGCTAACTCATAATACACAATCCTAAGATGACTTACTATGATTCTTAGCTCCAACAAAAGTTCCTTCCTTCTTCTTTCTTGTTCTCCTCTTGCATGCACTCAGATCCTCTCTTTAAGCTTTACCGAAATTGCAACTTAGTTCTCAACTCTATTCTTTCACTCTCATCCGAAGCTCTCTTCTTTCTATTCTTCTTTTCCTTCATTCACACCACCAATTCTGCCAATAAAGACAAGTCCTCCATACCTCTCCCAAAAGTCCACTTTACCCTTGGTACTTAAGCCATATACCGAAAATACCCTCAAATTCCTCTCAATGCATTTATTCCATAAGCTATTATGCTTAAGCTAATGGAAAAAAAATTTCAGGGGCTGACAGTCTACAATATGCAGCCCAGGGAAAAATTTTTGTAGCCTTATTCCATAATTGGATGCCTCATAACATGCTATAAACTTTACTGCCATAGTGAAAGAAGCTACGAGTGTCTACTTAGCACTCGTCCAGGAAATAAATTCTCCAGCTAGCAGGTAAATATAGTCCGATATGGATCTCTGACTATCTTGACATCCAACGAAATCAAATTAAGAATACCCAATGTAACATCCTGTTATCCTATGTTAAGGGTTAGGACCCTAAAATACTATACATGAGAGATTAAGGAGAAGTTAGAAAGTGCATTTCTTGTTCATGCATAATATAATATATACACACATGTGAATATTAATGTTTGCACATTAAAATGATTGAACATGCATTCATTGACATTTTTCAGGTCTAATTGATTTATAAATGTAATTTTGGATATGAATTTTGGTTTTTATGTATTGAAAATGGAATTGGTATGTATAGATATTGATTTAGAAATTTTGGTGAAATTTAGAAAATTCTTAAAATTTTGGGTAAATTTTGAACTAAAAATTGCCAAGTTGCAGGACAATTGATAAATGTAAGTACAATTAAGAGTCAAATGACACAGAAATTTTTATAAATGACATTTGGATTTAATGACATATGTCATTAAAATTTGGAGACAATTGGAGTAGAATTCGGAGTTGATTGGACTAGTTAAATAAGAGAACCTAATTTAAAACAATAGGGATTGGACATAAGAGACAAATGTCACTTACCGAACCATATTCTTATCCCATGATGGTTTTAATTAATTGGAAGACCATTAAATGGTCTTGTATCTTTCTCTCTTCTTCTTCTTCTTCTTCGTGGGTTTCTCTTCTTCTCCTCCTTCACAAATTTTTCTCACCAATCACCATTCACGTTGAACCTAGCCCTTTCATCTTTTACTTGCTACTCTCATCTTGCTCTCTCTTTCATTTCTTACTAAAGACCCAACCCTAACACCTTGAAGGATGATGTATGTGGGTTGTATCGAGAGTTCGGGTTAAGTGTGACTTGAAAAGTTTGAAGATTTTAAAGCTAAATCAAGTAAGTTATGCTTTAATCTTCATGGGTATTGTTAAATGGAACATGTATGATGAGAA
>JANZXP010003219.1:0-14780 GCA_027576715.1 Erythroxylum flavicans | reverse complement strand
CGATAAAGTGGAACTCACAGAAGTTGCTTTGCTTGCTTGCTCAAGTTATAATTCTTAAATATTTAATTAATTGAATTGAGTTTAAAATTTATGTCAAATTATAATGTTAATAATATTTAATTTATTTATATATTGTTCAGACATATATATATATATATATATATATTTGCTATTAAAATTATAAAATAGTAGTTTAAAATTTTGAATTTTAAAAATAAATTAAATTATTAAAAAACCTATAATATATTATAGTATATAAAGGTAAGGCTTTATATCATTGGACCTATTTAGATTTTGCTTTTTAGGGGAACTCTTGTTGAGTGTAATTGTTGTTTATGTTGTTTTGAATGCATTGTATTCCCAAATCATTACTCATCAGAGTATTCTTAATTTTTGGTAATTAATAGGTAGAAAATATATAAAAATTATTTTGCATTTGTTATAACAAGCATAATAAAATTTAATTAATTTCCCTAGTACTCCATAAGATATTTTATAAAATATATTTTATAAGATTTTAATTACTTAATGATTTAAATTTACATTTTTTATTTAACTCAATTTAGGTTTATATAAGTTTTTTTCAAACAAAAATTTGGGTTTATATAAGCTTTTCACTAAATCAGTTTAAGTACTAGTCTAGACTACTCGATTTAATTTTTTAGTTATGCTTATTCATTAACTAAATACCTCGTGAATTCTTGGATAAAAGTGCCTACCCTTTCATATAAAAAACTTTGATAAAACTTTTATGTTATGATAAAAAAATTCAACGGATTCATTTTTTAAAAAAAATCTCAACCGGTTTAATCAGCTTAACAGTAAAAGTCTTGAACCATTTAATTTTTCAGTTTGATTTTTAATTTTTTAGTTTGGTTTACTCAAATAAATCTTGTTGTTAAAAATTGATTAATTTATTAATTAATGGTCTATTTTCATAAATTAATAAGTTTTTATAAATTAAAATTAATTAATTAATGTTATTTAACAATTTTCTTTTTCAATTAACCAATGTAGCTGTTAACTTTTATTTAATACTACTGCCCTTCTTATTCTTCTTTAGATTCTAAACTTACCCTATCTAACCATGACAAGTAGTTTCTGGTCTCTAAAATTTTTACAATAATGATAAAATTTATCTTCCCAGTGGTTAATTTTAATATGTTTTTATAACAACAAATATTTATCATCAATTTGTTACGTTTATATCGATAATATCTTTTGTAACAAAAGTTGATCAAGTGACAAAAAAATTTCTTGTCGCTAAAATTACAATTATAGTAGTGAACATAGTGATAGTTCAGTTGTTATGACAATATTAAGTAGAGACTAACTAATTGAATTTTTATTTGCAAAAGTTTTCGTCATAATAAGTATATAGGCTTTTAGTAACAAAACTTAGTGATAAAAGAAAATTTGGCACTATTAAGACAATTTACTCGTGAAGGTTCTAAATTGTCACAATTCCTATTGTATTAGTGACACAAAAATAAATCATCACATTTAATCCAAACAACAGTGTCAATCAATTGTTTTGTCACAACAAACTTCGTATTTGTGACAACATAATACTTAGTCACACAAAAATTTTCACTAAATTACAAATGGTAGTGATCATAGTTATAGTTTGGTGATTGTGACAATATTAATTAGACACTAATTAGTTGAATATTTATTGACAAAAGTTTTCGTCACAATAAGTAAAATATTGTGTGACTTATAAACCGTTTTGTCACAACAAGAAAAAAATTAGTGACCAAACTATGTTTTGTTACAACAAATAGACAATATTAGTTACCAACATATGTTTTGTAACAATTACAATTAATTCTCACCAAAATTATTTTGGTGTCAAATTTTATAGGCTTTTAGTGACAAAACTTAGTGATAAAATAAATTTTAACAATATTAATGGATTAATAGTAACAATGTAACTGTGAAAGGTACTAAAATGTCACAATTACCACTGTATTAGTGACAAAAATATAAATCATCACAGATAATCCAAACATTAGTGTCAATCAATTGTCTTGACACTAAAAAGTCTCGTATTTGTCATGACAAAAATAGTTTGTCATAAAAACATTGCCACTAAATTATTAATAGTTATGACCATAGTTATAGTTTGGTTAATATGCCAATATGAAATAGATACTAATTAATTAAATATTTATTGACAAAAGTTTTTGTCACAACAAGTAAAATATTACATGACGATTAACTATTTCGTAATAAAAAGTAAAAAATATAAGTGACCAAACTATGTTTTTGACACAATAAATAGAAAATATTAGTTACTAACATATGTTCTGTCATAATTACAATTTATTCCCGCCAAAATTTGTTTAGCGCCAAATTGCACAGGCTTTTAATGACAAAACTTAGTGATAAAAGAAAATTTGACACTATTAATATATTAATAGTGACAGCTTAATTGTGAAAGATACTAAATTGTCACAATTACTATTGTATTAGTGACAAAAAAATAAATCATCACAGTTAATCTAAATAATAGTGTCAATCAATTACCTTGTCATAAAAATCTCGTATTTGTGACGAAACAATAATTAGTCATAAAAAAATTGACACTAAATGTCTTAACTCTTGTAGTGGTAGAACTGGCACTGTTATAACTATCATTTGAGCTTGAGCATTTAGGAAAGTCCTAAGTGCCTACAACAAGTCAGGAAAGTATGATGGCACTATTGGTACAAGTCCTGCCTGAGGATTTGTAGAAATAGATGGTGGTGTATTTATTGGTGCAACTGCTGGCACCGCTGATATATTTGGTGATTTCGCATATGGTGAAAGGGAAATTTATTAAGGGCAGCTGATTCCCTTTCCTGTACTAGATGTTTTCTTGGTCTACCTCTTCCTCTTTTCGGAAGTATTTCTTGCGTTTCTACCCAAAATAAAATGGTAAGTTAGAATATTAACACAAGCATTTCATATTATTCATATTTATATATCACCAACCTATATACTAATAGCTTATAAGGTTACATTCACAAACCACGCAGAAGGATTTACTGTATAATCACACGTATACTTTTCCATCCTCATATTCACCTTACCAATTTTTTATCCTCATATTCACCTTACCAAACATATGGTCCACGTTTCTATGACTAATAAATGTCATATGTTCTAGATTCTTTAAGATCATAATCTATAAATTTCAGTTATTCCCTGCACCTCTTGTAGTATTACAATTATGGATTGTGCTTGGGATTCACAACCAATAAAAGGAACACCACATCAGTCTCTAAGGTTTAACTGGTTTAAGGAAATAAATCCTAACCACTCTAGGTTTTCCCCTATATCCACTGGAATTTTGTTAACTTTCCTTAACCTAAGGCTTTGATATTAAACTAATTGATTTCACCCTTCGAGCTTAGTTTCCTCCTTTTAAAACTTAGGCTTTGATAATAATAAAATTGTCACACCCAAACCTTGCTATCGGACTTGTAATAACCGCCACGCACGCTTGAGATGTCCTTTTACCACAAGGAACCTCCCAATATTTCCCAAGGCTTATACATTACTCTGTTTTGCACAAGCCATTAAAAACATATCATGATAAACAATAACTACAAAGCCTATAGGAGTTTTATAATTATAAGGCTACATGTCCAAAATTTCTATACAACATTGTTTTTGCTTCCAGTGGATACAGATATAACATTATAAAAAAAATCTATACTAGGTCATTGAACTTGCTTCTAAATGATGGCCTATAATACAACACTCAACCCTTAATCTGGTGACAAAGTTTACCTATCAAAAACCTGAAATGTTAGGAAAGAGGGATGAGTATTACACTACTCAGTGAGCGGCTAATAATAATAAAAACAAATTATACAAATTTCATTTTCATATATTATCATTTCAAATTTAATGCACATTAAAACTCTTTTTCATAAATGAATGCAGACAATTTATTTCAACAACATTTTCAACTCTGACTATAAAACCTCACTCAGCCCTTCCTCACTATGGGAAGCTGAGCACCATAGTTAAAAACATAAAGCAAATTAAGCGTAGCATTTGGTAAAAGCATAAGATACTAACAAATGAAAATCATAACATGCATAATATTTTCTTTTGCACATCTTATCCAGTGAGTCTCCCAGTCTCCCTTTATAATCTTCACTCCCTCAGATAATGAGTTCCCTATGCACCCTCTTTGCTTTCAGGCATGCCACCAGTTCGCCACTGTAGTGCTACAACTGCCCTAATTCAAGCTAATGTGCTTTTACTTGCCTATAGGTCTTTCCTTTCCAAATTTGTGGCTTGTCATTTCATAAATAATTAATAAACTTACACAATCTCATATAAAGTTTACAAAAAAATATACATTTTTATAGTTAATGTATAAATTTCATTTATTCAAATAAATCTCATAAATCATATTTACATAGCATTTTATACGAAAACAAGGAAATTTAAACCTTTGTAGCAAATCAAATGCATAAAAGATAAATATGAAATAATAGAATATATATAATTAATATTATTATTTAACCCACTCGTAGTTTTCTCCTACCGATTATACATTTCTTAGCTGTTTTCGAAATGAAAATTGTTATGTATCCGACCCTAAATATAGGTTACATATATAAATAACTCTCATAATTATCAATTACAAATTATCTCAACATCTCCCCTTTATTTTATCTATCATGCATTTGCAATTTCAATTTCACTATTTCCATACACATCTAATCATTATTTAGGTATGTTCTTTTCATTTCACCATAGAGGCTTAACAGACTTTATTTACTCCTTAAAGTGTTTCCACACTTATAAATATGGTAAGGGTTTTAACATTAACTCTAATAGGATATGATATAAAGTTAAGTAGAAATTTCAGTTTCAAACCCTAGGGATATTTTCACCTTTTTCTCATATTCTAGTTTTGAATTTTAATTTGGTTCCTTCATGAAAATTTTAGGGATCATCCTAAGCTTTAATTATAGCTAAGTTTCGTAATTTTTGGATGTCATTTGACTATCTAGATCACGCCTCAATAGTAATCCAAAAACTTTGCGTATCTACATAATTGCTCTGCACTAGATGTGAGTTTTTTAGACCATTTGGGCAACCACGAATTTATGTGTTCTAATACTCGTTGGAAAGCTTATTACGTATAGTTTAACTATGCAAAAGACATTTTTCTAAGAAAAGATATCTATTTCAAGCCAAGGATAGTATTTTCAGAACTATCCTACACTTCTAATAAACCCATTCCACTCCTTTCACTAGAAGCATCATTCTTAAATCAATTTCATTAGCTCCATAACATGAATAATAGCTAGACATGCTCAATTGAGTCCAAAGAGCACTTACATTAATTAGAGATTTAGGTTAGGGTTTTTTCTTTGAAATTAGGGCTTTGGTGCTTCCTCACTTCCTACACTAAAATCAACCACCAATACACATACACTCCCATTAGTAAATCACTATAAACATCATACTTCAACCCAAGAATGATTAACGCAAACCTGGGGTTTTCTTACCTCTAGAATACGGTGGCAATAAGTGAATTTGGTGGTATAGAAATGTTGGTCTTGATGAGAGGATGATGGATCTAAGGTTGGATTCTCGATTTTACCTTTCGTTTGCTTGATTTTCAGCAAAGAAAATGAAAAAATTTGAGAGAGAAAGGAGAGCTTTCGTTCATGCAAGAAGAAAGAGAGGAGTGTCTTGTTTTGACTAAAAAGAAATTACTAGAAATTTACTTTAAAAGCAAAAAGAACCATTTTACCCTTAGAAGGCCATTTAACCCTATTGTACTCTGGAACTTTGGGGTTAGGTTTTTAAACATCTCATTCATCATTTTCATGCATTCTAACTCATATTTAGGAGGTTATGGGGTTTTGGTTTAATTTTGAGTCTTTCGAGACTTTCGGTTAATAAATCGAGTTACTCGATATTGTCATCGTTACCTGAAACAACTATCTTAGGGTTCAAATTTTTTCTTTTGGGACTTCACTAGATCACAGTAGGGAAAGTTTTGAGGTTTACATATTATATTGTCAATAAATAAGGTTTAACTTTAGAAAAATCAAATAAGGTTATTAAAGTCATGATTAAGTGAATTTTCATGCATTTGACTTGAAATAACAAAGGTATATGTAGTTTTGGCATCTCATATGGTATATTTATTGTTCGGTATTATATGATTATTAGTGTAATTGAGCTTTTTTATCTATTCTAAAATAAAGTTAGTTGAAAATGTTTTCAGCACTAATAGATGATAATAAGTATATACATATGTATTTTGCATTTATAAATGTTGCTTATCAACTATTGTACACTAATATCGAAGAATGTGAGGATAACATATAGGTGTGTCCTTTGTGTTTATGGATTCATTTGGGTACTAATCAAAATGTATTCACCATAGTGGCCTCTCAAGTTAGTATTTGAATTATTTTACTTGCATGTTTGGTGATATCTCTTATTTGGGATTAGTTATTCTACCCATAGGTGTTGGCCTGATATGAGACTGTGAGATGTACATAAAGGCATAAGGTAGAGAAAAGCTAATGCTTAAGTGATATATTTACCATAGGTGGTAGAATCATAAAATTTAATGGTTTATACTCTGGTCGCATTTATATGGAGATCTTATATGCATGTATTATGTATTCAGTACACAAGTGTTTCATGATATGTGAGATAAGATGCTTAATACAAATACTACTTTGTGACTTTGAGTCTCTATATTATCCTACATTTAAGCTAATTACATTATAAAGTTTATAGTCACCTTCTCTATAAATAATATCAGTGTCACAATTGAAACCCTCACTCATTTTAGTTTTAAGAAATGGAAGCAAGAAGTGAAATTCACGGTGGAGATGGTAGATATCAACATGACTATAGTTAAGGATAGGCCATCAACACCTATGTCTATAAGTTCGGAGGCTGAGAGAGCAACATATACAACCTAGGAAAGGTTAAACAAGATGTGTTATACCATAAAGAGATCCATACTAGACCATCTGCTAAGTATACTTCCAGAAATGAACATAGTAGGGGATTTCCTTAATTATGTCTTATAGAGATATAAGGTATCTTTTAATGATGAAATAGGTACCGCATTAAAGGAATTATATGCTATGAGGTATACAGGAGCAGAGGGAGTGAGGGAGCACAAAATTAGGATGGTCTAACTTCAGAATAAGCTAAGGATGTTAAATATTTATATTCTTAATGCTTATATAGTTCATCAAGCTCTGAGTAAACTTCTAGTTACCATATGCAATTCTCATGATGAAGCTTAGGACATAAATACATTGATCACCCATTGCGTTGTTGAAGAAAAGAAGCTGAATATAGGTTGTACAATTTTAATAGCAACCAAGGAGAAGGCAAAGGTAAATCCCTGTAAAGTTAAAGATAATAAACCTAAATTTCATCCACATGTAGATGTTAGTCAATCTAGTGTTGCTAGAGGTCTTGCGGATATTGTAAAGAGCGTGAGTTTGAGGTGTTTCTTCTATAAGAAGAAGGAATATAAGAAGTTGGAATGCTATAAACATAAAACCTAGAAAAAAAGGTAAGTGCTATCAAAGATTCACACAAAAGAGAAAAATAAATAGGGAGGAGGGAAAACTGATGACAGATAATATCAAAGAAGTAATGTAATCTATTTATGGGATGTTTGTTTTAACCTAGATACAAGGTTATCTAAGTTCACGCTTGTATTAAATGACACATTATATATACCATCTTTTAGATGGAATTTAATTTATATATATCTATTTTAGATAAAGAAGGTTATAGTTTTGTAATTTAAAATTTTATTGTTAAGTTATCTTTCAATGTAAAAACAAGTTGGTACTGTTTTCTTATCATATAGCTTATATAAAACATGTCTTTTCCCTAATGAGATATATGCTTCTTCATATATTTCAAAATAGGTTACCAGAAAGAGAACATTAATAAAAGAGAAGTTATATTGTTATGGTATAAAAGGCTAGGTCACACTTCTAGAGATTAGTTAAGGATAACATTATCCTAACTATAGATTATGATGATTTAGAAACATATGTTGACAGTTGCAGGAGTAAGTTGACCAAAATAAAGAAAAAGGTGTCAACTCATCGTTATTGCTCATTAGAACTTTTACATATAGATATATATGAACCTTACAAAGTTAAATTGTGTAATTTAAGATATTGTCTAACATTTATTAATGACTATTCCCATTATAGATATATGTTTTTGTTTAAAGACAAGTCTGAATTCTTAAAAAATTTAAGATCTTTAAAGCTGAAGTTGAGAACCAACTAGGACGGTTAATTAAAATTGTCAGATCTGATCGTGGAGGTGAATATTATGATAGATATGGGGTTTTGAGACAATAAAAAGGTTTGTTTGCCAAGTATATCGAATCATGTGAAATAGTGGATCAGTTCACTATGCCAAGTAGACTTGAGCAAAACGGTGTTGTTAAAAGGCATAATCACACATTAAAGAACTTAATTAAGTCAATGTAAAACAAGACTAACTTACTTTATTACCCTTAGGATGAAGTCATAAATACTACCTAATATATACTTAATAGAGTCCCAAGCAGAATAGTTTTAAAAAAGCCTTTGAAATTTGGAAGGGGTGGAAGCCTAGCATCACTCATCTTTGTGTATAGGGTTGCTCTGTTGAGGTACATTTGTAAAATCCTTATAAAGATAAGCTGCATTCTCATTTCACTTGTTTCTTGATAGATATCTCAACCACTCTAAGTGGTACAAATTTTACTGTAAATATGGAATTACAAATAATTAAGTTTGTAGAACATGATGTCCATGATGGTGGTCTATCTCATCCTGATGAGGGTGGTCATTCTCAAACTTCAGATGATAGAAGTATGGTTACCATAGATATTTTATATCCATCACTTATGTAGTCAGAACTAGTGGATCAAAGTCTTAATACCATATTTAGATAGGGATAATAACCCATACTTGTACAAATTAAAGTTTAAGGTACAAAAGCATATTAAACCAGTTCATTTAAGAAGATTCATTAGAGTAAGAAGACTTGTTATCTTTTTTGATTATGTAGTCTATTTAGGTGAACACGATTATTATATTGGACATGGAGTAAATACATTTACTTTTACAAAAGCTCTTTCTGTACCTTATGTAGATTTGTGGTAAGATATAATGAGGGATAAGATGTAATACATAAAGCATAATAAGGTATGCGAGATTGTGGATTTACCTCTTAACTGCAAACTTATTAGTTGTAAATCGAGTTATAAGACCAAAAAAAATTTGGGGTAAAGTTGAGTGGTTTAAAACCTGGTTGGTTGCTAGAGAGTTCACTCAAAGAGAAGGTGTTGACTTTAATGTTACTTTTTCTCTTGTATCCTCTAAAGATGCATTTAGAGTTATATGGCAATATTAGCTCATTATGATATGGATCTACATTAGATGGATGTTAAAAATGCTTTCGTGAATGGAGACCTTTGTAAAGAGTTCTATATGGAACAACCTAAAGGATTTTAGAATGAAGACAAAGCTGACATAGTTTGTAACCTGAGAAAATCTATATGGGATTTGAAACAAGCCTCTAGACAATGGTACCTTAAGTTTGAAGAGGTTGTTACCTTATATATTGATTATAGTTATTTATTATACCTATGATAGGAGGCCTAATAAGGTTACTATAAATAGCTCTTAAGGTCTCCTACTGTCTGCTTAAGTAAGTTCATTGACGTTTAATTTTTCTAACCCGTTAAGATCCGAACATTATGAAAGGCACAGAATGACGTTAATGAGATAAAGATATACAATTTTCATAAAGGTTGATTGAAACTTTCAAGAGCTTGTTCATACATTGAGGAGCTTGTTCAAGTAGTTCAATAGTTTGTTTACCATCCAATGGATAGAAAAACTGGTATTTTCCTTATTTTCTCTGTTTATACAAGTTCATAGTTAACCTTGGATCCATAATTAGAGTTTTTGTTATGACTAACAATAACATTATTTGGAGTTTTGTAATAATCACTCTTATAGTGTGAATGCACTTTGGATCTTTTCAATTTTTAATTCTTTTAGTATAATTATTTAATTTTAAAAAGCATGTGAAAAGCAATTATATGTTGAAAATTTTTTATATCTAATAAATTTTATTATTGAGATTAATAAATATTACTTATTCCTCTAAAGGAGAAAGTCAGGAAAAATTCAAATTTCACAAAAACTATCTTTGTTTCCATGTATATAAAAAGAAGCAGCTTAAATTTTAACATAAAAAACAACAACAATAACAATACTTATTGAGAGTCCTACCAAAATGTAGATCTGGAGAGGTCTAGTAATATATAGTCTTATTCCTACTTGATAAAAAGGCTATTTATGAAGGTTTTAACATAAAGAAAAGGCTTAAAAGATTCTTTTCATTTATGATAGAAGAATAGATATAATATTAGTTCTCCTTTCTATACTTATTTTAGATAAAAATGAAAATTGTGATCAAGTAGTATTTTTGAAGCGCAACATTTAATGTGTCCATTTCGCGGCAATGTACACATCAACATAATCATTAAAGATGAAGAAGAACGAACAATCTTCATATTGGTTTGCAACTAACTTGGATTGCCTATATATGTCATTTTAATTACTCTATCCCTTTATTCTTCCTGAATAGTACTTGAAAATATCTTTCTACACTTGCCAGAAGGTTGCAGCATCTATTAGTTTCTTCATTTTTCTGTAATATGAAACTGTAACTAGTTAGGTAAAAAAATTGACTGCTTTTAGTATCTTTTCATTATTTTTATGCCTATGAAATTAGTTATTATAATTATAAAGTGTTCTGTTAAAATTTATATGTATTGATTTCTGCATAATTTTTCGTTATTTTCAATTAATGTTTCTTTCTAATACTTATTATTTAGTAATCATAATTATTTTCAAAGATGTCAAATGTAATTATTACCACTAATATGCATTTCAGGTGTTTCATAGAATTATGATATCTATATATATAAATATTATTTACGTAGGACCAAATAACTCGATGAGTACATCACATTAGAAAATAAAAACTCTTTTTTAGATTCTTTTTATTTCTCAAATTTACAACTTCCAGAAGACTTAAGTCATCTTTCTCACATTAAAAAAAATGAGCCCTAACTAGCTTATCATAGACAGTTTTTTTTTTTACGAGGACATACTAAAATTTGTACTAAATATAGTTGTATGCACAAGTTATTAACAAACTAAATATTTTTAATATGAACGATATGATAACTTTGACTTCTTAATATTTTTAATGCATGTATTCATTATAAAAAAATTACTTGGATTTAGTAATAAATCCTTGTGCATAAACACTAGCTTTTACTGTTAATTATTTTTACTTTGCCTTAGGTAATTACAAATGATCTATTAATAGAATTGTTTTTGAAATTACTCCACTAAATTATGTCATTCTTACATAATATGATGGCAATACCTCTATTTGAACATATTATTCGTAAAATTATTTTGACCTTAATAATTTAATATATGTATTCTATTGGATTCACTTAATTGTTAAAGAGTCTCAAAAGTCATAAAGTAGCCTATAACTGGAGTAGAATGGTAAAGAAGGAACTGGAATTGTTCGTAGCTGGTATAATTATAGCGCCTTCACATTACTTACCCCTACAAGTACAAGATTTGTAAGTTATAACCTTAAAATCTACCTGTAACTACCTGAAATGCTTGACAGCTTTAAAAATGGACTGTAAGTACAAGTAGTTGTTTCCTTGAAGCTTGAGCTAATTAACTATGAATATGGTCTTGTGGTCATATGAAAAGCTGAATGCTGCTACAAAAAGAAAGAGACCAAAAGGAATGAAAATAATGAACAATCACATTAATTATACAACAGATTTCCACTCTCTGAAGATTCTGTCCTTCGATGAACCTTCCCATCTCAGGACCTGGTAATTGAGGAACATAATAGATGGCTTTATCCACATACATATTGATCACAAGGTAATTAAACAGCATTCACCATGCAAGTGGCTGCTGGCAATCAAATTAGTAGAAAAATTATTGAATCATATGACTAAAATAAAGATGATGTATGTATAGCTTTAGCATTTCTTCGAGTTAAAAGAATAGTTGTAGCAAGATACTTGCGAAATCACTCTTGCATTATTATCTTGCTGTCTGTGGGACGTCTACTTAGAGTTGAAAGAGCCATATCTTCCTTGCCTGTTTTTCCTACTTGGTTGACATGATTTTGGGATAAAAACACCTGTACCTCTTCTGCAATTCTGCTGATACATAAATGAAGATTGTGCAGCTCGATAATTTGGTCCAGAGAATGCCTGCAAAATTGAACAGAATCCAAGTTCCAACTACTGTTTTGGCAGCTATAAAAGCAATGGATAGTTGAGCTGGCACAAAAGAGTTGCGGAAGAGCATAAAAGAAGGGAGATTGCTACAACCTGGAAAGAAACTGAAGGACAACTTGCAACTCGATCTTCATCATCATCCATAATGAGAAGAGAAATCTGTCTGCTTAATTCAGCAAAGAAAAAATCGTCTTCTAACGCCAAACTCACTTCCATAGCAGTAGACCACCAGCTAAACACACACCAGTCTCTCTGTTTATGCTAAGAAGTTGCTTATTAGGCACAGAAACAGATAGTTCTTAAAGTTTCAGTCTTTTTCATAAAGTTCCTCTGGTTTTCTTTTCCCTCTTTTCCTTTCATTGACATGGAGATTTAGAGGTTATAAATAGAGGAAAAGCTAGAGGTGGGGATGAGTTAAGAAGAGACTGCATGTGGGTTGGTGGGGTCTAATTGGGCAGTTGGCCAATCTGGCCAAGACCCACAAGAATCCGAAGTGGTGTTTTATGCTTTTTTCTGTGATATTATCCAGTTGTTGAAATAGATGGGGAAGGGAGAGGAGAGGCAATGCAACAACGTTACACACACTTGGATATCTAATCTAAGATAGCCTCAATATCTCTAACATTTACACTTGGCTGTAAGCGTGTGTGAAGGGTCTTGCTCTCTCCTTGAAAAGCACTCATGTATTTATGTATACATCAATCAGGGAACAGGGTATGGTTTAGAATTCACAGTCCAGAATCCATTGGATAGACATGTTGATGGAAGATGAATTATTTGAATCCGTAAATCTTATCTGACCGGGTACTGTAGTCGTATATTACTGAAATTAAGCTACAAACTCAGTAAAACTAGTTAAAATATGAAAGCTTTTGGTCCGGCTCTCTGAATTGGGGGGTTGTACATAGTTATTGGTCTTGGACAGCACTCCACACGAAATGATGTTGCTTTTAAGTTTTGGGATCTTAGTTTATTTATAACATTGAAAACTGTGGGTCTCAGCTGTATTTAAATTACTCATATGAAGTGGCATATTGATTTGCTGTTGGCAAGTGCAACCTACCAAAGTATCCTAATCTCTTGGAGTGACTGATTTTTTTGTTACTACTTGCTAGCGCCCCAACTGTGATGATTTTCTCACATTCAAGGCATGTATAATAATTACAACATAATCCCATGTATGAGCTGCTTGCTCCTAAAACTTTTTTTAGGTTGCTTATCTAAAGCCTTCTTAATCAACTTTTGAAACTCGAAAAAGCACAATAAAAGGAATGGGCAATTTAGCTTCTGATGTCCACGGATTTCAATTGAAATTGGTACGAATCTGCCTCGTTTTTGACATTGTTATTTGTTGATGAGGAAAAGGACATTTGACGTAAATAAATGTGGAAATTGGGATCAGATGGATATGATAAAAATGAAAGCCGCTATTCTTATTAGTTGAATTGGTCTGCAAGTTATATAAGCCTCACTGTACTTAAACCTAATCTGCTGAAAATCTTTGTTGATAACACCATATCACCATGGTGACCAAGTCACAGTCGAACTGTTTTTTTTTTTAAAAAGTAAAAGAATTAAATTATGATGGTGAATGTCTTTAAAACAGAAGGAGAGCAACCAAAGAAACGTCGTTAGCCAACAAAACAATTGTTACAAGGACTAGCCCGCAAAAGCCATTGAAGATTTTGCCACGCACGAGTACATGGTCTTCGTTTTAGACGAAAGGTTTTTACAAGTAAACTTTATGTGCCGCATCCATATTTATGCTCCACCAGGCATATCCATATCCATAGACAATCTACTTAGGTTTGATCTGGTCATCTCTTCCAAAACTGGAGGGGGCCTGCATCTCTTCCATAGAGAAACTTTTTCAACCTCTTTTCTGTTTCTTTTATATATACTTTGATTCCTTGTTGCATTATTCCTAAGCCAAGAAATTAGAATAGAGTATATGGCAAGTAACAGTACAAGCAAGGGAGAAGTTTCAGGCTACATCTCTCAGCGTAAATATTGTTAGGGAGCCATGGACTCATGCATCACATTTATGGCAAGGCAGTAGAAGTGTCGGAATCAAAATTTCAACCCTATGACATCCCTAGAAAATTCAGAATCTACGTGCATATAGAAACATATTATAAGAACATGAAATTATAGTATATGTACCTTGCAAACACTCTTTCACTACAAGAAAAACGTCGTTTTGCGACGGAAATTACCGACGAAAAATATTAACTTTCCGTCAGTATGTAGTATTAGCAACGGACTTTACCGACGGAAAAAGACGTCGTAGAAATGACCGTAGCTAATAAATACCGACGGAAAATTATTTTCCGTCTGTAAATTTACCTACGGAAAATTATTTTCCGTCGGTAAATTTGTCAACGATTTATATTTTTCCGTTGGTAAATTTACC
>JANZXP010003208.1:0-14782 GCA_027576715.1 Erythroxylum flavicans | reverse complement strand
CTAGAATAGAATATCCATATGATTATCTCATAGTAGGTCAATCCAATGTACTTACTACCCTTAGTAAGTATCCACATGTTAACTCTAAACAACTCATGTCTACAGCTTATGAGATCTACTACTTGATCTAATCAAGGAGTATAACATGCGCTAGTCTCTCCAGATTAATGATATCTCATCTTATTAATCTGGCTAGGGAAAGTTTAGATACTAACAAAATTACATATGATAGGAATCTAATTATCATAATCTCATCATGATGTCCTCCATGTTATATTTTGTATCAAGGACTTCATTAAATCAATTTAAGATCAACATCAAATCCATAAACGTATGAACATCCAAATAATGAAAAATACCTTTATTAATCATAAAATGACTTGTACAATAAGTGCTAAAGGTGATTGCCTTTAGAGCACTTCTCTAACAATGGAATCATTAAAAGTTTACAAGCTCATACTTATATTCATCAAGGTGGAACCATTAAGTCTATCTCATAGGGACCACCCATCAATTTGTGCTATGGATCCATTAAAAGCACATAGCTCAAACTTGATGTACATGGGTCATAGGAATGTGAAAGATGCGCACAAGTGTAAGTAATTCATGGCTTTGTTTGACCGAAAAATGGGTATCCACCATGAGTTCCTTACCTAATAGTGCTTAATTCCCATTCCCCTCAATGAATCTAAAACTAGTTTTCTACTTAGTCCTTTAGTCAACGGATCAGCCAAGTTCCTCTCAAATCGAACTTAATCCATAGAAATTACTCCGTTGGTAATCAACTTTCTCACAAATTTGTGCCTAATGCATATATGCCTCTTTTTACCAATATAAGCAGTGTTTTTAGCAACACTAATGGCAACCTGAGAGTCACAATATAGAGAAACTGCAGGAGTGGGTTTCCCTACCAAATGCATATCAGATAGTAAAGACCTCAACCACTTGACCTCTTCACCCGCTAAGTCTATCGCAATAAACTCAAACTCCATTATGGATTGTGCAATCATAGTTTGCTTAGCAGATCTCCAAGATAAAGCAACTCCTTCTAGTGTGAATAAATATCCACCAATAGAGCTCACCTCATCATTATCAGTCGCCTAATTGGCATCACTATATCCCTCTAGCATAGCAGGATATCCCACAAAGTGCAAACCCCAGTCTATGGTACCTCTAAGATATCTCATTAATCGTGTAAGAGAATTCCAACGCTCACCACTAGGGTTATAACTGTACCAACTAAGTTTACTAACAACATAAGCAATATCAGGTCGAGTATAGTTCATCAAGAACATCAAACTCCCAATAATCTTAGCATATTTAATTTAAGACACACTTTTACCAAAATTGTTATGTAAGTGTATACTAGGATCATAAGGAGTTCTTACTAGCACAACATCATAACAATTGAATTTCTTTAGGATTTTATCCATATAGTAAGGTTGAGACAAGATAAAACTATCACTAGTTTTAGTGACCTTTATAATGAAAATCACATCAACCTCACCTATATCTTTCATTTCAAATTGAGAGAATAAGAAATGTTTAGTTTCATTCACAACGTCAATACATGTACCAAAGATTAACATGTAATCAATATAAAGACATATTATCACACAATCAGATCCAAACATCTTTGAGTACACATATGCATAAAATCCATTAACTTTAAAACTAAAACTAAGTATGGTTTCATAGGATTTCAAATACCACTGAGTAGGTGCTTGTTTAAGGCCATATAAGGACTTCTTAAACCTACATACCTTATTCTCTTATCTAGGAACTACAAAGCTAGGAGGTTGTTCCATATAGATTTCCTTATTTAGATCACCATTGAAGATAGCAGTTTTCACATCCATTTGATGTACAATCAGCTTATGGATAGAAGCTAATGGAAACAATGCACGTATAATGGAAATTTTAGTGATAGGAGAATAAGTACAAAAGAATTCTATACCATCCTTTTGAGTATAACCCTTAATCACAAGTCTAGCCTTAAACCTTTCAACAGTACCATCAGTTCTGAGCTTCCTTTTAAAGACCCATTTAAACCTAATAACCTTAGCCCCTTTAGGTAATTTCATTATTTCCTAAGTATGGTTAGACTTAATGGAATTTATTTCACTCTTTATGGCATCTTTCTAGAAACTAGCATCTATAAATTTCGCAGCCTCGTCATAGGTCTTAGGTTTGTCCTCAGTAATATGAAGACAAACTACTAAATCATCAACTTCATCTAACCTATATTTGTCATAGAGTTCAACAAAGAAGGTAGTAATAAAATCAAGACTAAAACTAGTTTTAGTTCTACTTCTTTTACTTCTCCTAGGTTCTACATTCACATCATCATGTAACATATTAGGAGAAGGTAAAGACATATATGATGAAGATGCATATGTAGAAGTAAATGCAGAAGGATGCATATCATGGGATATATCAGATTTCTTCAAAGGAAACACATTTTCAAAAAACTCAACATTTCTAGTTTTAAATAAAGTATGATCTTTCAAATGCATGAATCTATAAGCAACATTGTTTTTAACATGACCAATAAAGACAATATCTTTAGTCTTAGATCCTACATTCTCACACTAAAAAGAAGGTAAACCTACCTTAGCTAAACACCTCCACTCTCTTAAATATTTTAAATTTGGTGTATAGCTTTTCCACAACTCATATGAGGTCTTTTATAATTTCTTATAAGGCACTCTATTAAGGATATAGTTCGCACTAAGTGCTGCCTTCTCCCACATTTCTATAGGTAACCTAGAACTAACAAGCATTGTACTTATCATGTCCTTAAAGGTTCAATTTTTTCGTTCAGCTATCCCATTTTGTTTAGGGGTTCGAGGAGTAGACAGTGTATGAATTATTCCCTCTTTCTCATATACTTCTTTTGGGCAAGTAATACCATACTCTCCACCACGATCGAACCTAACTTGTTTGATTGTTCGGTCCAATTGGTTTTCTACTTCTGCCTTATATATTAAGAACATCTTTTTAGCCTCATTTTTTGATCTTAGTAAATACAACTTGCAATACCTCGAATGATCATTAATAAAGGTGATGTAATAGTGCTTACTGTCCCTATTTTTTGTGTTTTTAAAGTTTGTTAAGTCTATGTATATAAGCTCGAGCAATTCGGTTTGTCTCTTAGTAACAGATTTAAACGTTTTCTTAGAAAATTTTTCCTCAACACAGATTTCGCACTTCTTATCACCACTGATAGAAAAATCAGGAATAAGGTTCATAGCTTACATGCATTTTAAAGAACCAAAATTCATGTGTCCTAATCTACCATGCCAAATATCATGAGACTCAACAATATAAGCAGATGTAGAAGTTTTATAAGCACCAGAATTAACAATGAATTTAGCCGCTAAAGTATACAAGTTATCCAGCTGACAACCCTTCCCCACAAACTCATCATTATGACTAAGAATAACCCTTACGTTCTTAATGTAAGTTTCTATGCCAGCTTTATCAAGACAGAAAGAAAAAATCAATTTCTTACGAAAGATGGGGACATAGTAAACATTTTAAAGATGTAAAACTTTCTCAGAAGTTAGTTTAAGCTTTACCATCCCTTTACCAAGAACCTCTGAGGCATTGCCATTTCCCATGTAGACCTTCTTTTGACCTATATCATTTTTAAAGTTAGCGAACATATCATGGTTAGCATAAAAATGCTTGGTAGCACTGTAATCCATAATTCACAGGTTCAGGTCATAAACCAGATTGCACTAAGTCACTATGACAACAATTATGTACAGTGACTTTTTCTTGTGTCTTGAGCTTCTTATCAACTCTCTGGTCACACTAAAAAGACTTATGTCCAGGTTTGCTATAAGTATAGTAGGTGACAGTATTCGACATCCTCTTCTTCTGGATTTTCCCGTGTTTCTGGAACTTTCCTTTATTGTTTGGTTGCTTACCTTTATTGTTCTTCCCAGTAGCTTTAGAACTGTCATCTTTGGAACCACCAGAAGATTCAACAATGTTAGCCTTAATAGAAAGTTCATTAACATATGAAGAACCCTTATCTTGATGCCATTAGCCTCTTCGATCTTGATGTGTGAGATCAGTTCCTGTAGTTTTAAGTCACGCTTCTTGTGTTTGAGATGGTCTCAGTAATCACTCCAGTTCTTAGGCAACTTCTCAATGAGCATGTTTGCTTACAAAATCTCACACATCTTTATCCCCTCAACCAGGATGTTAGCAACCATATTGTCGTACTCATGGACTTGATCCACAATTAAGGAGTGAATGTATAAAAAATTAAGAACACATCAAAGTTCCCCATACTTAGCTTTTGACCATCCACGGGCAAAAATATTTTTATCTTTTTTATCTTATTGATAGTTTTATCTTATTAATAAAAATGGATTTGATAGAAATTGATATAAGATGGATAGAAAAATCAAGTGAGTAAATGACAGAAGTACGTCTCGAAATTGGCCTTTTCTTGTCCATCTTAAAATTCAGCCACTCTCCCACTATACACTTCTTCTTTCCCACATCATCAGCTCCGTATTTCTTCTCCAACGCTTCCTAAATAATCTTGGCAAACTTTTGGGTATAGAATAAATCAAACACTGAATCAATCATTCAACTCAGTAGTATGCCCTTCACCATCTTATTGTCCATATCATATTTTTGAATAGCCTCCTGATCACCCTCCTTACCTTGTCTTTTGTATTCGAGCCAGGGGTGATATCGATGATCAAAACTCCAGTCGCTAGAGTTACAGAAGTGAACTCGATGTCAACGATCTTATATGGATCATTGAACATAACATAGTCAATTTTGAGTTGCCCGAAATAAATCATCATCCTGTTGAACCACCTCTTGTAGTTCGTGTCATCAAGGTGTTTAAGGTTATTGATATCAGGAAGGAGTTTCAGTGATTAGTGGTAGCCATTCATATTGTTACAGTGGTAGGAAATCACTTCTAAATTGTTATGAAGTGATCACGACAAAGCAATAAAAATAGGGCCAAAATTGAAATAAATGAGTGAGCATAGGAAGGAAATTGTGTCGTGAACAAGGGCCATTAACTTAGAAATAATTTCGCCCCTAACTATGGTGCAATCGGCTGCTTGAATATCGCTCCCCAAGGTTTACATGGTGAACACTCCTCCCTCGTTCACTCAAGAGAAGAAAGTTAGAACTCACGATTTTTTTATTTAGAACCAGAATAATTGAGAGAAAAATAAGTTGATGTGTTTTTGAATATTTGATATGTTATGACCCGGAACATATTTGGGCACATGACAACCGCTGCATACTCAGTCTAAGGATACTCACAGTACCCTTAACCTGACTATGCAAGGCTAACTGGGTATTTTTAAAAACATTTCGGTAGCACAACTGTTGTATTTTGAAAATCCCAAAATGAAAAATACATGTAAATCAGTTTCAAACACACTTTTATATTCACATTAAAACCTTATCACAACTTCTAGACTTTGAAGTCCAATCAAGAGCAATCTCAACAACAGTGCAAAATGTTCATAAATAAAGTCATTTACAAATCACAAGATAAACAAGAGTTAATTTACAAAATTATAAAGCATTTCAACATAATCACGAGCCACTATATAACAAAAGTACAAAATAGAGACTATCCACGTGCGGTAATACCCCGAATATGTCAAAAGACCGCACGAACCACTTAGTGCTTCAAGCTCACCAAATTAATCTGCATAGTTAGAAAGCAAAAGGGGGGTGAGTACACTATGTACTTAGTGAGCAGGAAAAAGACATATATTGCAAGCAAAACCTAGTACACACTAAAACGGTCTAAATAACCTAAGGACGATTTTACAGATCTAACATGCATATAACCACTTATGAAGTGAATATGCATGATATAGAAACACATAGACCTAGTCTATAACTTATCCCATACTGGTTAGAAATCACATAAGCTTAGCCCATTAATCACTTTTTTAGTGAACATAGGTTCAGTTCTAGTACAAGAGCAGAAAAGCATCACATGTAAAATCAAAACTCGTCAGAAGTCAAATCTCAGAATAGGCCAAAATAGTTATATATGTCACCACTAGTCGGCCAAACTAGTGTGCACACCCACCGAATCCTAGTGTTGGCTCGATTTTCATCTTTGTCGTGTCCAGAATATGATTGACAAGAGCCTCATGACTCTAGGTGATGACCTCGTCAATGACTAGACCTCTAGGTGTGCAATCACCCACAAGTCCTATAGAAGGGTATCGTTACAAGAACTTGATTTTTATTTACCAGCGTCAAGGGTATGGAGGTCGCTTAATCTGTTGTACCTAGCACATGATTGGTCAATCGTTACCTCACCAATTTCAAACAAAAAATCATATACAAATATTTAGTACTAAAATTAAGTTAGGTACCATGCTTTTATTTATCGGTCCAACCGATAAAATGGAACCTTGCTATAACTCTAAGCCAAAAAAGAACACATACATGCAACATACATGACTCGGTTATGCATATGTAAGTTCCAAAATGTTATTTCATATAGTGAAAATCATCTTTTGCACTCCAAGTACAAATTTACTAAAGAATGTAGTTTCATATGTATTCAAGCATGGAGAACAACATATCTAAACAACAAACTCAAAATCATAATCTAGAGAGAGATGGATAAAATTTACCTAAACTTTCGTTTGGTGATATCTTAAAATCCTTTGAGAATTTCTCAAAGATAATGATAGATTTGAATTCCTTCATCCCAAATTAACTTAGAACACCTTGGTTTGGGTTGGAAAATCAAAAACTTGGTGAAGATTAAGTGACGGCTGAAACTTCGTCATCTCCTCCTCTCTTCTCCTTTCGTCTCCTTTCGTCTCCTTTCTTTTAATTAAAACAAAGTGTTTTAATGCCAAATAATGGGGTGCACAGCCACACACAAGAAGAAGGGTCTAAAATTTTGACTCTTCTTTGACCAAACATGGTGAATTTACCTTTTTGCCCATAGTTCATGTGAAATTACCATTATACGCTTCAAACTTTTCCTAAATTTGCAATTAAGCCCAAAATTTGAGAATGATCAAAACTTTTATTTCCATTTTGGTCCTTGGAATTTTTCAGATTATAATTAAGCCCTTTAGCCTTCTAAAATTACATATTGGTCTTCCAAGAATTCAAAAATTACATTTAAGTCCCTAAACTTTTAATAAGTTGTAAATAAGCCCTTATGTACATCAACTTTTCAAATTAAGCTTTCTATGTGTTCAATAAGTCTATAAATCATGTCTAATTGCCTCGAAGGCATTAGAACACATTTAACTCAGCCACCATGGCCATATCCCTTAAATGGAATCGATTTTACATACTTAGAAGCTTATATGTAAGAAATCTCCAAGATTTTATATACCAATAAACTCTAAGTTCATATAAGGGTATATAACATTATATATCACTAACATATATATCGAAAGGATTCAATTACATTTTTGAACTGATATACAACCATATATATATATATATATATATATATATATATATATACAGTAGTATCTACAAGTACAGACTCGTGCAAAAGAGCTCAAAAAGTCTGGCATTACATGATAAGTAAGCAGAGAGGATCATATCACAGAGAAGATAATCCCCTCCACTCAACACATAATCTATAACCAAAGCAGCAAATCAGGAGATAATTAAAAGAGACATTATGGACAAGATAAAGAATCAGAAATGTGCATTAAACACTTTCATTAAGTGAAAAACAAATGCACAAAATCCAAATATACCATGCACGCGTCACGTGGCATGCACACGAGTCGAGCCAATCAAACTAACAAATGGACGACGCGTGTAGAGATACCCTCATTCATCTCACCATAAAACTAGTGAGGATACTAGCTCACACATTCCACTAAACATAGTAGTATATAAACCCAAGTGAGCAAGTATAAACTAGCAATGTGCAACAAGTTCAAAAAGAAAGAGAGATAAAAACTAAGTCCTAAAGCCATTGCATTGCCAATAGTATGTTCTTACAAATTTTGTATAATTATGTTATCTTTTCATAATCCCTTAAAAATATCAATACATGTTTTCCCTAAAGAGAATCCAAAATATCAAATAGTGCTTAGTGGTGATAACAAACTAATCCAACAGGCATTTTCACTATAAATTTCTTCCTTCCTTAAGTGCAATAACCATAATTAATTAATCTTACACCTCTTAAGCATATAATATCAATTTCCAACTTAATAAACATTTAAAATATCCCTAAAGTGTTAAATTCCATCAAATTATAAATATCACAAACTTCAAATTTTAGGGTCTTTCATATCATCTAGCCCTTATTAAAAATAATATCTTCTCTAACTTTCGTTGCTCTCCCTCCAATTTCTTTTATAAAATTTTAAAAGAAATATATTACCAAAGCTGAAAACTTATGTACAATCCCATTACAAGGATAATAACAAAATAACTACAACCACTACTATATCACTATTATCATAAATCCAATAACCACATTAAACCAACTAAATAAGCCAACTCACTCTGAGTTCCTGTTTAATGTCATCTTGCTTCCCTTTGGCTATGATCACCTCTCTATTAAAGTTAACAATTTTAGTAGCGAGCTCATACTTATGTTGTTCCACTTGCTTATAAAGGCATCTATTCCTCTCCCCCCGTATGTGATAGATCACCATCTGAAACAACGTCCGGATGATGAGACTGTCTCACATTCTAAGTCTGGAATGTCATATAACATCATTCAACACCTCATTCAACTCATAGGAGAAAATTGGGACCGCTATCATAAGCAAGATTCTGCTCCACACCACTTTGGTATAGTCACATTCAAGAAACAAGTGATTTTTGCTCTCCCTCCAATTTCTTATTCCTTAATAATATGATTTTCTATAAAATTTTCTTCGTCTCTTCCGAAACATTGTTGCCTAAATAATTTCATGTTTAATTTATAAGTTTAGGGCTAAGTTTTGTGGAAAATTATTTTATTGCTTTCTCTAAACAAAAGAAAGATATGATAACAATACCACCATCATAGAAGGGAAAAAGATAATTGCAATAACCCAGGAATAATTTGTGAGAGCAACAAACTTTACAGAAATTAGGTGGCACTTTTGCATGAAAATATTTGAGAAACAAATATATTCATATGAAAAAATAAATATACATAGTTTACAAAGTATAAGCACAGCTCACTTTTCTAATAATATACATTTTGATTCCTTAAAAAAAGTATTGAGAAATAAATGAAAAACTATCAAAGAAACTTGTATGTGTCAAAGCTACCATCCAAATTATAAAAAAGGAAAAAGTACAGGAAAATAGATTTTATGACATGTTTGAAATTATAGTGAAGAATCCAAATTATTACTGTTTCAAAATTTAAGGAAATAAAATAATGCACAAGAAAAAGGCATTCACCCCTGCAAAGTGCAAAGGTCAACGAAGAAACAGGGTGGTTAACAATTCGTCCTGTGCTCACATAACCTGGCTTAAGGACCAGCTCGTAACGTTATATGCAACTACATCTGAACGTTATATAAGAAACGTTGGAATCCCTTATCATGCTTTGAACTAGCCTTCTGTCATATCTAACAAATCTGCCCTAAGGAATCTGTCTCTAGTCAACCAGATTATTCAAACATGTCAAAAGAAATTGAAGGGTTAAACTACTATTACCTAATTCTTTTTGAAGGGTTAAACTACTATTACCTGATTATTTCTTTTTTTCCCCTCACATGATGTTCAACATTTGTAGCCAATAACAGAGAGCTAAAAGAATTTCCAAAAGCATCATTTGAGTGGTATTCTTAAAGCGCTGCAGCGCAATACGATAAGAAAATTGAAGGAAATTTCAGAGATACGATAGAAATGAGTACTTATTTTGAAGCTACTAGAAGTGATATTCCTTTTACGGGTTGTCCAGGAACAATTCAGTACCTACTTAATTCATCATGTTTTAGAAGTCTACTCAAACATTTAACGCAGTGTTTCCATAACCACTATAAATGACGTGATCGATGTAGTACGAATTCCTTTCTACTAATGCACCATCTTTTGGAAACATTTTCCATTTATTTGACCAGTATGATAAATGCTTTATACACATGTTGAGCATTTCCTAAGAATTATGTTCAATAAAGCAAACCTTTGCGTAAATATGGGTTCCCGGTAATTTAACAATAACATTTTTATAGATTGCTTAATTTTTTATAATGTTGTATGAAAATATAAGGAAGATAGAAATTTGATTAACAAGAAGTAGAAGATTTATTTCTTTCCTTTTTAAAAAATTGAAGACTAGATTTAATTAAAAGAAGTCAAAGTCTATATAATGAGTACTACAAAGAAAGCCAGCCTCTAGAAAGGTGTTACTTGCTTAACAAAAGCTAATAGAGAACCTTTAAGTTAAACTAGTAGGTAAAGTTGAACTGACATATTAGTAAAATTTCCATTGTTTGGAATCCTTCATGTATTGAAAATCATTCTTCATCATCTAAACATGAGAGAAGTAGGGATCAACAAAAATAGGAACAAAAACATCAAGTATTTTTAAAACTCAATCCCTACCAAGAAGAATGCTAATAGAATATGTTCTATAATATCTCATGAAGGGAATGTAATTCCAATCAATTTGCACTGATGGATGAAGTACTCAAGTTCTTTAAGAACTCACTATATTCATCTTCTGCGAGTAACTCTACAATTAAATTTCTAGGTCCTTCATCAATTGTGAAATCATGAGAGAGGATATAGATATGCTAAATAGTCCTATTAATGCCCAAGATGTGGAGAGAGTGGTAGTTGAAATGAATGTCTATAAAGCTCTTAGCCTGGATGGGCTCAATGGTTAATTCTATCATTAAGTTTGGCCCAAGGTGAAAAATATTAGCAACTGAAGTATTATTATATTTCTTGGATAAAGGAGAGTTACCTAAAGAGATTAATAAAATATTTATTTATTTAGTCCCTAAGAACCCCAACCCTTCTCCTTTAATAAGTATAGGCCTATACTCACTGTAATTTCTTATACAAAATAAAATCCAAACTACTAGCTTATAAATAGAGAAATGTGCTCAAGTCAATAATCAATGAGAATTAAGGTGTTTTCATTAAGAAGGGGCTAGTTGGAGATAATATGCTGATTGCTCAAGAACTCCTTAAAGGTTACATAAGGAAGAACACTTCAAAAAAGGTACAATTAAGACTAATTTTAACAAAGACTATGATAATACCAGATAAGACTTTATTCTTTAGCTGTTTAAAGTCTTTGGATTCCCTATCAAGTTTGGAGTGTGGATTAGATCATGCATTACCACCACTTCATTCAGTGCTCTCATTAATGGAGCACCAACAATGTTATTTAAAGGTGGTAGGGGACTATACGGGGATCCCCTACCCTTATACCTATTCTTTATATGTATAAAAGCATTAACCAGACTATTAAACCATAACATATCAAGGGACAGAGGCTACAGGCTTTAGAGTAGGTATAAAAGACTAGGTATTTTCAACTTATGTTTTTCTATTTATCTACTTCTATTCTATAAGGCTTATGTCAATTCTTCGAGCCTTCTGATATTAACTTTAAGGACTTTAAAAGAATTATATGGACTAGGAGACAATACTAGCAAGAGCTATATAATAATCATATCTAGTACTCACCAACATGTTAGGGAACTTTTTGAATTAACTATGTTAGAAACTAGAAAACCATCATTCATTTATTTAGAACTGTCACTGGCTACTAGGAGATTTCATTTAAATATGCTTGGTCTAGTGGAGAAGGTTCAAAAGAGATTAAAAAGCTCCACTAATAGGGATCTATCCTATGAAGGTAAATTATAGTTGATCAAGACTATTTTAAACTCTATGAACATCTAATAGAACTTCCACATGTTTCTATCTAGTAATTTAATCAAAGATATAGAGAGGCTAATGAGGAGATTTTTATCAGTAAACTACAATGGGAGGCGACATAAAACTAAAGCTAGCTGGACTGAGGTGTGTAAAACGTTTGAGGAAGGGGGTTAAGAATAACTTTAATAAGCATAAGAAGCAAAATCTTGACGGGGAAGCAGTGTTGGAAGGTACTAATGGACAGTGATTCATTATGGATGAAATGTATGCATAATTACTTTTTGAAGGAAAGAGCATATGATGAATGACCGATAGAGCAAGCAACTCTTGTTTCTCAAACCAACTTTTAAAATAGAGGGGCTTCTTTGAATGTAATATTATTTGTAAGATTGGGAATATGTAAACAACTTCCCTATGGTATGATAATTGAAGAAGGAGTGGACAACTCATAAAAAACTAAATGATAGTTTAGATCTTGGAAAACATTCTAAAAGATGAAAAGGTAAGTATATAGATTAAAGAGAGAAAATGGGATAGCTACCTGAGGGCGTTGGAACATTGGCTCCCTTATTATAGTCCAAATTTTGAACTTAAAGACCACTTTAGACGGAACTATCGAGATAATGTAGAGTTTAGTAACAAAGCATGCAAGGATTAGCTTAGTCCAAGAGGACCAAAGTTAAGTTGGACCAAGTTAATATAAAATGGGAACCTAATACTAGATTTTCATTCTTAATGTGGATGGAAATAAGGAATATAATGATAGGCCCCTATCCTAAAATGACTAGGAGGCTTGCCCAACACCCTACGGTGGCCCTCCAGTCATAGATGATCTAGTTAGAAAGTTTCGGTGGAGCTAAGCCTGTTGTTCTTTTTACCAAAAAGCCTTAACATTAAAAAGATATAAGCAATGGAGTTTTTTTAATCATTTTTATTAAAAACTTTATAGCACAAAGACTGTACTTTTACCTTCCAAAAATTTTCAAAAGCCCCGTAAAAGTGCAAAACACTTCTATAATCATCTCAAAACCCCAATACAAATTTTGGACTTTAAGTCCATTCACAAGCAATCTCAACAATCACTTTAATAATCTTAAAAATAAACTCATACATATTCATGCATTTAAGTTTAAATCATTCATATACATGTGTTATTTACATAAAATATAGCTCAAAACATATTCATATAAATGCAAATGTTCCCAAAAATATTTACAAGGCAAAAATGCCTACACAACAGCACTTGTCGAAGTTGACTAACTGTGAGGTGGAGTCCCTGCTACTAAAGCCCTTGAGTGTGAAGTTGGGAGGTTTCATTTAAAAACAAAAAGGAGAGTGTGAGCTAAACAAGCTCAGTGAGTGCTAGAATTTCTATTCAAATCATATTTAACTATTTAAACCTGCCAAACCATTCATGAAACATGCACCAAACATCAAAAGCTACTACGACACAAAGGCAACATAAGATCACCATTTTCAATCTCACATTCCAATATGCACTACAACAGAAACTGCATTTGGCTACCAAAAATTTGTTGCCAAAACTCCCTAAATCGTCTCTAATAATAATTAACGACGATTTATATTTATCGCAAAAATTGTCGCCAAATCCCCTTAACTAAAAACTATAGGTGACTTTTTTCGCTAATCATTGCTAATAGTTTTCTTTTACACTTTATTTTCATAGCTAAAAATATTAGCGACGTTTTAAGAAAAAGTCACCAAAACATTTTGGCTACAATTGAATTTCGTAACTAAAAATTATTAACTACATTTTCGAAAAAGTAGCCAAAAGTTTTTAACTATGTTTCAAAAAACGTAGCCAAAAGTTTTTTGCTACATTTTCAAAAATGTAACCAGAATTTTTTAGCTACATTTATGAAAAAATAGCCAAAAAGTTTTACTTACGTTTTTTAAAACATAGCCAAATGTTTTTAGCTATGTTTTATAAAATGTAGTCAAATTTTAATATACATTTTAGCAAAATATTATATCATGTTAATTATAATTATTTATAACATTTTTAATCCATATTATTATATATAATATTTGCTTTATTGTTAATATATTATACAAAAAATTGATAATTTAAAACATTGTATATAAAATTAAAATATGATTAAATTATACCAATAAAAATAATATTCTTCATATACAAGATTTTAATTACAACTTTAACAATTCTTATAGACAAAAGAATAAATGTAGAGACTATTTTACAAATTATAAATGTTGAGATAAAAAAATTGCAACGAAACTAGGACGACTAGGTAGATTTATCCATATCGATAAGAGCAACTTCATACGATCATATAAGAAAGAAAAGTGACTAGAACCTCCAATGATTTGATCTCCACCAACTATTTAGAGCATATACTTGTTAAGTGTTTTTGGTCATATATCTGCATAAACAAGACAGTTTGTAAATTTTAAAGAACACGAGCATAACAACATAGACAAACAGTTAGCATAGACATATGCGATCTATCCCTAAGATAATAATAAAAACATGAATTGAGAAATACCAAATAATACATTTTTGAAGATCCACAAAATGTAGTATAAGTAATTACTAACTAATTTGAAAAAAATTTCTATTCAGCTATCAGCATAACTTATTCATCTAGCCACGATTTGGCATAAAGCACCAATTAGAAATCCTTTTGCAGGAACTAAGATAGTTGATACTAAAAGGGAAGATGAAAACGATCTAGAAGGGGGGTTGAATAGATCTTTTAAACTTTTTTGTGAAATGCTACAAAAACAACGAATGAGAACACACAAAATGAATAATCAAAATTTAAATGTAACAGAGTAGGGAAGAAAGGCAAACACTGTTTTTATAGAGGTTCGGTGCTAAAACCTACGTCCTCTACCTAAGCTCCCACTTAGGATTTTGGCAAAACACTTTACTACACACTTTTTAGTTCAGTGTGAA
>JANZXP010003188.1:0-14783 GCA_027576715.1 Erythroxylum flavicans | reverse complement strand
TCTTTTTCTTTCTTTGCTTTGCTTGTGAATAATTAGAATTATAAGGTTGGAATTGGGATTGAGATGTGTATTTGCCTCATTATTGCATTGTGCGCTTTGTGTTTTTGTGTTATTTGTTGTTTTGTTTGCTTGAAGACAAGCAAATATTTAAGTGTGGGGATGTTGATAAGTGTAAATTACATTGTGTTTTAGGGCATAGTTTAATATGTGTTTAGCCATTAATTCAATCAATTAGTATATGTTTAGGTTAGAATTGGATTAATTTGTTAATTATTTTTGTTTTAAGTGTTTTATGGGTTAGTACAAGCTTTTGAGTTAAAATATTATGTTTTTTAGGTACTTTGATGCATTGGTTAGTGTTTCAGGGTCAATATCGAAGAACGAAGGAGTTTCGGAGGAAACTCAGGCCATAACACAGGCACACCATCATGGCCATGATTGTGACAGAAGCATCAGGATTGGGCCAGGATTGTGACCTACATGCCACGATTGTCATAGAGAGCTTACTCAAGGGCCACGATCGTGTCATATAGGCCACAATGGTGGCCAGCGTCAAAACAAACATGGGGACGCTTCCAGACTCAAGTTTTCGAGAGACTTTTCTGTCCTTTCGGACCTCAAAAAAGACCTTAGGTTACCCTAAATAGAAAAAACTATAAGAAAAACATGATGTGAGCAGAAGAAGGGGTATTCATTTAGCCACTTTTGGAAACCCTAAAGAGAGAAAGATGAAGACAAAGAGAGGAGGAAAAGCTAGAAGAAACTGTCTTGACATGCTTCCCAGATAAGGAGGTTTTTCAACGTTACTACCTTCCCAGATCATCCATTTTAAGTTTCTATTTCCTTTTTGTTTCAATTTTATTTATGTATAAAGTTGGGATGGATTCTATGATGATAGATGGTAAAATGATGATGATGTTCTAACTCTCCTTTGGGATTTTATTTTTATTTAATATTATCTGAGTTAATTTTGTATGATTTGAATTGGGTATTGTGATTTATCACATTTCTTTCACAATTTGGTAATAAAATGAGAAGGTGAACTAGATAAAAAATAGTTGGATTGGATTAATGAGAGTTAGGCGATTCAATAAAACCCATAAATAATCATATTGGTAATTATGCAGAGAGAGATCACACGTGAGACCCGATGGTTTATTAAAGTGATTTAGATCTAATTAGAGTTATGAGTCTTTTATTAGTTGGGACATTACAAATTTCATAATCCAATTAGGGTTTATAAATTAGGTTTTAATGGTTATAACTCGAGAAGCCTTAGGATTGTCTAGAATCGACACCCCATTAACACATAATTGGCTAGGTTATCATTAATGATAGGTAAAATCCCTTTTCTCATAACTTGGTAAATTATTTGGCTGATTTCCATGGTGCTTGCTTGTTGCTCAATTGCTAATTCCTTCGTGTTTAACTTCTAATTTAATTGGTTGAATTTAATTCTCATATTTACTTTTTGTGGCATTGTTTTTTTTGGTTTAATAGTTTTTCTGGCCTTATATTTTAGGATTAGACTACTCTCCTTCCTTGTAGGATTGACACTTTTAATACTAAGCTACAAATCGTGTGTTTGCAGAATATTGAGGGTTTATAAAATTAAAACTTACTCTAATTATCATGATCAGTTAAGAGACACTCATTACTTAAACCTAGCCATCTAACAACCTAAGATAAGGTTTTTAGATTTAATTGAATAGTCCCATTACAAATTAGGAAAGTAGATTAATCAAGGTAACAACCACACAAGCTTGGGCAATTTAACCTAGGATATGTTATCCCTAATGATTCGACTAATTGGAAACACAACAATTACAAATTGTATCCCGAATAATCCAAAACCATTAGTTGCTACAAATGAATCTCAACATAATAATTACAAATTATATTAAAGATTATAGCAATATCCAAACACAAAAATTACATATTGTGTTTAAAATTCTAGTAAAAGATTCACATATAAACAATCTAACGAGAACGAGAATAGTCATAAATGAAAATCCAAATCCATAAGCTTAGGATAACATAATCAATACCTAAGAGAGAAAGAACAAAAAAATAATGAAAGAAATGCTTAATCAGGTTCTTCGACATTGATATCACCTTTGAATCGGCATCGGGAATCCTTAAGTCTCTAAAGGCATTTCTTTTTGCCTCCCATTCTTCTCCCAAAACCCCCTAAAAGTTTCCTCTAACTTTTCATAACATTTTTTACATCAAAATGATGTATTTATACTCAAAACTAGGTTTTGAGGTGAGCTGGCAGCATTTCATGGGCATACTTTGTTGTGACATGGGAATGCATGGTGGTGTCACGCCCATGACAAATCATTCATGGGCATGACTAACATCTCACATCCATAAATTTAATGTCATGGCCTTTAGTCATTTCTAGCACTCTTCATCTTGATGTTTTCAACACGTACTTATCATCTTCATGCATTTTCATGTCTCCTCTTGCTCAAATCCTTCTCATTCTTGCTCCATAAAGACAAATGATTACGAGTGTTCAAAAAATGGCTCAAATATTATGCTTTCGAATCATTTTCGTTTTTTGACTTCCAAATTGTACCTAAAACAAATATGAACTAAAGTGAACATCTTAAGCATATCATATCATTAATGACTAAGTGTTATAAAATAAATGCAGAATCAATAAGCATATATCATCTACACTTAAGCTTTTTCTTATCCCCATGCAAACCATAATAAAAATTATAAATCTTAAACATCAATCCCTTTTCAATTTGAATATGTCCATTCATACTATACATCTTCATACCCTATTGAATCAAATTAACATATAAGAAGAATCAAAATATGCTAAAATTATCTTTTCCAAGCTATATTAATAGTAATCACATTATAATCTCACTGAAGTCAAATTCATTAATCTTTACACCCTTACTAAGATGTCACGCAATGCACTCAAGGGTTTAGGGTGAAAAGTATCAAAACTCCCAATCAATGCATAACATAATTCTTACTATATGCTTGCAATAAAATCACATCTCCATTCACTTATGTATAAACTAGAAAAAAAATCCAAAGGTCTTTATACAGGTTATAATGGGGCTTAGGTATGGTATGATTGGGATAATAAACAGGGTTGAATTGAAGGAAATTTAAGAAAGGGAAATTACAAAACTTTTTCACAAAACACAGAAGTCATTTTAGTACAACTCTATTAGTACCATATACTTGTTCACAAAATGTATTTTATGCTCTTTTTTTAATCAAACCAATTATTCAAGCATTTAGTACCACAATTCAAGGAACATTGGACCTTTCAAAAATTCCAAGTCTTAACAAGAAAATAATGTAATTAACGCTTAAGGTTCAAAACAATAAAAAGGTCTTCAAATAAAAATAGGATAAAGGTTAACATGTGAGTTTAATCATTGAAAAAGGCTAAGATTCAACTTGGTTATTTCTAAAGGTAAATTTAAGGGTGTGATAATTTTTGAAGAAATAGGTTTAAATAAGTTGTTAAATCTAAATGCCTTCACCATGTCAATGCTTCTGATTTAACAAATATAGTCTCAATATACATAATAAAAATAAGTTTTAGAATTATTCTACTGTACGTGAAAGAACAACAAAAGTTTAAAAATTTTGAAAATTTTTCTCTTACATTCAAAAGTTCACAAAAAAGATGGGTATTATGTTTGTCAATAATATGCAATACTAATCCACTTAAATATGACTTATAACAGAAAATTTACTCTAAATCTTATCCTTTTGCATATCAATTTAATCAATATTCAACAATGAAACCTAGTATTTACTGACATATTTTAACCAATTCAAGATATCAGTTCATAAAATTTAATAATCAAGATTAAATAAGCTTAAAGAATTCATTAAAAATTCATTAAACCCTTCCCCACACTTAAAGTTGTACATTATCTCCATTGTACACAATATAAGAATTTATGAATAAGTGAGAGGGTTAAGTTGGTACTTTCCTGAATAAGATGATTCTCAGATTTCTAATCCATCCAATAGTAACTACATCCTTGCAAAATATGAAGAAAAAGAGTTAAAAAGAAAATGAAAATTAAAAAAAACACAAATAACTAAGAAACATGAAAATAAAATAAAATTTATCCCAATTCATGGGTTGCCTCCCATTAGTGCTTGTTTAACGTTGTTAGCTCGTCGAAACTTGCAAGTTTACCCTCATCTTGAGTTTATGATAAGTGGCTTGCTTCCACCCGCTTCACCATATAAGGCTTTTGTAGCTTATAATTAAGTCACCTATTGCAAGATAATAACAAAGAAATAATTTATCAAACTGTTAATGAAAGAGAGAATAACAAAACTCCTTGAATCGTTGGTTGACTTGAATAGTTTGTCCTCGAGGAAGTGGGAACCCTTTATGCTTAAGGTCACTACCAATGCTTCACCAATAGTTTCCTTATTTGGTTCCTCTGCTAGTTCTTCGTCAACCATCTCTGTCCACTCTTCTTTTTCTTTTTGGATAGATGTTTACAGCTTATCTTCTTCAATTATCTCCTGCCACTTCTCTACTTCTTCTTCTTGGATGAAGGCTTCTTTATCTTGTTTTTTAGGAAGCTCTTCTTGGAATGTCCCTCCATTCATGAAGCTAACCTTTTTCTTTTCTTTATTCTTGAATTCGTGTCAATTAGCTTTCATTTTAGCCTATAGTTCCATTATTTTGTTTGTAATACTCTCTTCCTTTTCCTCTTCCTCTTCCTTTTCTTCTACTAGGACCTTTTTTTTACTACTAAAGGTGATTGCCAATCCAAATTTGTTAGGGTATGCTTCAATAGTATTGGGTAAACTCCCTTACATCTTATCATATGTTACCTCCACCATTTGGTCCACTCGATTCACCAAAGTTTGAGTCTTTGTTTCCTCGTGCCTTATAATTGATTCTTGAATGAAATCGGTCATCATATCTTCTTGAGTTAGCTCATTAACTAGAGGTGCTTGGTTTTGTAAATATTTAGTTAGAGCATAATTATTCCATATACAGATGTAAGAGTTGTTCCACTTTGAATTGTAGCTATTCCCGTATAGTGCACCTTGAGGTTGATTATACATGTTTGATTGCTCCCATATATAGGTCGGTGCTCGACATTCATGGTTATAGTAAGTACTCCCACAAATGTCACAACACAGTATAGACATTAGTTGAGCCTTTGAAAATATGTGAAGACACCTCTCTCTCTCATATGGTGATGTTATAGATCGCAAAGACATTTCTTGGCTTCCATAAAAGTATCATCTACTATATCCTTCCATTGTGAGTTGAGGCTATGACAATAAATTGTAGATCCTACAATAAAGCACAAAATCAAGATCAAGTATATAAATTCAAAAGATAATTAAGTCAATAAACCATAAATACAATAAAATGTAATAAAAATAAAAGAAAAGAAAATACAGAAAATAATGACTAGACTAATAACATTAAGGTGTTCATAATATCAAAGTCCCCAGCAACGATGCAAAAAACTTTATTAACTAAAAATGAGTGTGGAAATATAGATTTACCATACTGATTATTAAAAATGGTTATGATTGCCAGTGGAAAGCAAATGCGTAATTAGCCAAGAACTTAGAGCAATGTGGTTAATTTGATGTGTATATTGATTGGTATAGCCTCTCTTAACTTTAATTATATGATCCTAGTTTAGGATCATGTATTAGCCTTTGCTAAAACATAAGATATTCTTTTTTTACTTTTAAAAAAAATATTGAATTACCATAATTGCACAACCTAGTTGTAGCTAGTACCATCAAATACGAGTCAAACACACATGGATAGTGATAACTAGTTGTTACCATTATTCTATTATCTAGGTTATGAATTGATTATGATTTTTAATTAAGAGAAAATAAAACTAGAGCAAGTAAAATAAATGAAGATTGAGTCACATAATTAAAAAAAGCACTAAGATAATCACTAACATCAAAAGATTAGTATCTAGGTTTCGAATCTCACTAAACCCTTAATAGATTGATCTTTTATTATACAATTGTTCTATTGATTTATTGGACCGTCAAGATTCCTATGGTATGTTAATAGCTGAGTTTAAGTTGACTAATAACTAATACTAAGGTTTTCAACCTAATTGCTCAAGTTAAAGATTATAAGATTGATTTATCGAATTGTGAATCCCTCTATTAGGTTTGACCCTAATTTGGAAGATTTATATCATCCTATCTCTGGGGTTACGATTAACTCCTTCTAATTACGGTAGATCTATTTATAAACAAGATTTCTCAATCTTTATGTATGGAATCAGGATATGATCTAATATTTTGGATGTATTAGAAAATAAATAAAACACCTAATCGGTTCAAAATATATCAATCAAACTAGTTACATTAATGAAAGAAACAAATCATATTAAAGTATCAACATAGGGTCCATCTAACCTAAATCCTAACAAGATGTTTAGTTACACATGATCAAACTCGAATTCAAAAGTAAATAGAAAGAAAAAAGAATTGAAAATGTTCATAATTGTAAATCTCTTTGATTGTCTTCTATTGAGTATTCTTGCGAAGTAGAGGTTTGATCTTGTATTCTGATGGATCTTTGGTTAAATTCTTTATGCTTTCCCACTTCTCTGGATCAAATCTCCCCTTGAACCTCCTTTGAGACTTTTAGAAAACCTTTCTATATCTTCTCCCTAAATTTTCCTAACATCTTTTATATTAAATTCTAGGGTTTTGGCCAATATACGGTTTGATGCACAGCCATGCATCAAATTCTACATAACCAAAATCTCTTAAAATCACAAATTTGTATGGCATGGGGGAAGTGCAGAAGTTTATGTATGACCTTACATCCCTTTTGCGCTTCAAATCTTTGTTTCATGTCATGTTTTCTTTCGAATTCTTCTCCTTTAAATCCATAAAGACAATTATATTTTGTGAACACACTCAGAGTGAGTTACGTACCAAATACATGATAAAAGTAGTAACTACTAAAGGGATGGATAGTGGGGGACTTCTAGAAATTTTGTTCTAACTGCTTACTAGAACTTCTGCTCTAATTAACTTTTCTACCCCACACTTTTTCCTCTTTTGGAAACTTTCTTCCCACGTTTGGTTACTGCTTAGGCTTTTACTTCAAATTGACTGAGGCTTCAGCCTCGATAGAAGGCCCTCTAGCCTTATAAGTGATGGTTGAGAGAGGAGAATACTCATTCTCTAAGGAAGACTTCCCTATTCTTTCGAGGGAGTTATGCTAATTTAGGGGCTATAATCAAAGACAAGAATGATGGTAAAATGGTTTTTCTAGACAAAGATTTTTAGCAAATCCTAAAGTAGGAGCATGGTGAAACAAATTTCAAGCACTACATTATAAAGGTGTCATCAAACACTACGAGAATGTCATTAAGTATAAGTTAATATCTATTCCTGTTGAACTATTTGCAGGTGGTTCCAAGGCCTGGTTTATGGCTCTAATTAGATTCTTTCGGTCCATGTACCTTGCTTTTCCTATGGTCAACGCATTAGCAAAACCAAGATGGGGGAAAAAGGGCCTAGAAAAGGTAATGCGTCGGAGAATGGTGCAATACGCTTTAAATTTTCTGATGGAACAAACCTCAATGAAATTGTAGAGCAAGGACCCCTGGTATGTTGGCAATCATGCCTCTTTCATTCAAAAATGATGATTGGGTTTAGAGGTTGATAGAGTTAACATTGATGTTCTACCATGTTAGGTTAATTTTCATAATTTACCAATGGCATTTTGGACCATTAAGGGGCTAAGTTTCTTGGAAATCTCTTTGAAAAAACTAGTTTGTATGGATACATAAACAACTACTATAGAGAGAATTTGTTATGCAAAGATGTGATTTGAAGTTCAAAAAAATGCTTCTCTACCTCATAGTCTTCCTATCTTTCGGCTTAATGAATTTGATGAATTAGAGAGGACTGAGATATCAATCATCTATCCCTAAAAGCATAGTAGTTCTAATAAAAAATGGGTGCCTACTAGTAAGGTTTTTAAAATGGATTATTAGGATGAACTGTTAGAATCTGCGAGTAAAAAATACAGCCCAAGAAAAAAATAGAACCATAACAGTTAATACTAGGGGTAAAGAAGTTATAAATAATGTTTGCTCAAATAACTCCGAAATTCTTGTTAAAATTAAGGATTTACCTGAGATAGTAAGTGAAGAAATAAAAGAAAGAGGTGTGGAACCTTTGGGAATGACAGATACACAAAATTATGCAATCTTTACATCTCTTTGTCAAAATTTTGAATCAAGAGTTAGATTGAAACAAAGTTCCTTAGAGGCAAATAGTGATGTGAAAAAGTACATGGCTTATGCAACTGGTAATGAATGTGTTACTAAAGAAACTAAGCTTGATTTTGTTAGTAATAATTCAGTAATTGGAATTTCAAAACAAGAAGAAGCTGGTGAATTTAAATTACTCAATAATAACTCTAGAAGATAGTCCAATAGGAGGAAAGGGAAACAAAACAGCAAGAGTAAAGGGGATTACCCCATTAATGTCAATCCTTGCTCGAATACAAGAGGGAAAAATGACCATAAAAAATCCATAGTTAAAGAAGTTGTGAAGGATAAGAAGCGATATTCGTTGGGAGTTTTGGATTATAAGTGATGGAAGAATCAAACCAATATCTTTATTTGAAATGCTAAATTAAAGGTATGAGTCTTGTTTTCATTATAACACTTATTTATTCTTCCAATTTTAGTTTTTAATGAAACAAACTATGGTTGGTGTTTGCTCAAGGTTACATGCGCTAAGTTTTACTAATTATAACCTTGGTACTTACCGCAAGCGCACAGGTCGTTCGCGTAGTACCTAAGGTGTCGATCCCATGAGGAAGGGAACTAGTCCTAAAATCTAAAGGCATCTAAATTTGCAATTAACTTAATTAAACAACTAATGCAGAATTTAAATCAATTAGTAATCAAATTTGAGAAATTAAAGTTCCACAAGAATGAACAAAATAACAAACCACAAAAATAATATAAAACCCAACCTAGAAATAACCAAGTGAGAGAAAAGGGGATTCAATTTGAAACTAAAGAAAATATACCAATTTTGCAATTTCTGATTTAACAGGCCTAGACGGTCCTAACGTGAATTACTCTCTCTCAAGTTATAATTCATAACCCTAATTGATAAACCCTAATTCAAATTATGAAAATTGTGATCTCTCAATCTACATTTGGTCCAAAACCTAAATTAGTTCTATTAACCTATCGGGAATCTACGCTTGATCTCTCATTACACGACTCTACCGGTTTGGTTCAACTCTCTACCTATCAATTTACCCAACTCCCGTTAGTCCAAATTGATGATTTTTACTGGGTCACCCTTTTAGTTTATTACCAAGTTATGAAAAATTGAAATTGAATCACAATTAAATTAAAATAAAACACCATCAAATAAATTTTATTATTTTCAAGAATCAAAAAAACCCGAAGGTGAGTTTAGACAAAAGATCAACACTCAACAATAGCAATTCCAATCAATATCAATCTCATACATCAATGAAATCGAAATAAAAATAAAAAATACTATCGGAACGAATCTCAGAGGTCATGATTGCAGGTAACCACTTGTTTCGGGAAGTACTTCGCGTTAAACATATCTCTGTGCCTTTCCTCCTTCATCTCCTTCTTCAATCGCTTCATTTCTCTCTAGGTTCCTCTCCAAATTTTGCAGAAACTCACCATTTTTCTTGACTCCCTTCACTCTCTAATGTCTGCTGGTGACTATCTTGTAGTGTGCTATTTATTCTGTAGCAGTCCTAGGTCAAATTTAGGGTCAAAATGGTCCAAAAATCACTCAAATTTTGAGTTTTCGTGTCAGCCCATTGTAGGACACGATCATGGCCCTACCTGTCATGATTGTGGCTGGTGATTTATCCTTTCTGTCATGATCGTGGCCCTTGATGCACGATCATGGCTTGTTGCTTTAGGCTCTTCCTTCTCTGTCACGATCGCGGCCTATGTCTTTTAGCCCGAAACTCTTCAAATCTTCATTGTTCTTCCCCGTTTACCCTACAACACTAACACACACATCAAGGTATCTCAAAAATATAACAACTAAGCTCAAAGATTCATACTAACCAATAAAAGACACATAAACATACGAACTAACATAATTAACATATAAACACACACTTAACTCTCAATTTAACGCTAAATACTTACCATATTACAGCCTAAAACATCATGCAAAACACAACTATCAGTTGGATATACAAAAGCTACAACTAGGAATTCAAAACCTGTGGCTTATTTTGGACAACTTTAATTGCGCTTTAAGCTTGAATGAAGTGGAGAGTAGCAAGAAGTTCAATATTATTTCAGCAAGGGAACTCTTTAATTTCCTGATGAAGATACTCTTGGTGATCTAAACACAACAACTAGATTGCTCATATGGAGTAATAGTCAACAAGGCAGCTGGATTATAAGGAAAAAGTTTGACAGATCACCAGTTAGTACTTCATGGCTTGATTAATTTCCTAACTCCTATGTCTACTTCGATGAGAATCTAATGGCTAATCATTCTTATATGTTAATACAAAATCTAGTTGAAAAAATAATAGGGGGAACTCCTTTCAAATATTTCAATGGTACCTCTCAAATAGAAGGCTTCTCTGCTGTTATTAATAGATGCTGGAACCACAATATAGAGGGTTATAAATCTTATTGGTTTATAAATAAATTGAAAATGGTGAAGAGAGAACTCAAGAACTTTATAATTGATAGGAATCAAAATCTAAATACACTTAGGGAGAAACTAGCTCAAGCTCAAAAAGCCAGTTATGAATCTCCACATAATGTAGACTTGAGAATGGTAGAGACTAAGAGATTGTAAGAATATCATAAATTACTCAGGCTCCATAATTCAATTCTGAAACAAAATGATAGAATAAACTAGGTGAAGAATGAAGACTCTGACCCAAGATTCTTTCATTCAACCTTACCTTACAGGAGAAATGTCAACAAAATTTCAGTATCACATGACTCTAATGGCTTAGAATACAAGGATTAGAATGAATTGTAAGAGCTAGCTAGGAGCTACTACCTAGATCTAATGGGATATGATTTTACTACTACTCTAAGCTACAATATGCAGTAACTATTCAATTGCTTAATTGGTTATTTCCCCTATTAGAGAAATTGATGTCAAAAGAGTTCTCTTCAACTTACATCCATCAAAATCACCAGGACCAAATGGTTGCCCTGTAATGTTTTTCCAAAAGACATGGGATATTATAGGATAACAGTTCACTGAGGTAATGCTAGAATTTTTTTTCTTCTTCCAAAAAGCTTTATAAACTTAATCATACATTCTTTTGCTTGAGAATAAAAAAGCACAACCTTACGAGTATGCAAGATTTCAAGCCAATATCATATTATAACACCATTTATAAGGTGATTTCAAAACTCCTAGCTAAAAGATTGAAAGTGGTGATCACTAGCGTTATTAATATAGCTCAGGGAGCATTTATTCTTGATAGAAATTTTGGGGATAATATTCTTATAGTTCAACAGCTGATGAAGGAGTATAACTCAAGTAAAACTCTTAACAACTAATCAATCAAAGTTTACCTTTACAAAGCATTTGATATAATCAGTTGGAAATTTATTCAAATATATCTAAATGTGTTGTAACTGCCATATAGATTTCTAAATTGGATAATGAATTACATTCAATCTTCTTTATTAAGTGTGATAGTGAATGGATTCCATACTAAAACTTTTAGAAATGCAAAGGGTATTGACAAAGAGATCCCTTACCTCCTTATTTATTGATCCTTGTTATGAAAGGTTTATCTAAACTGTTAAACAGGCTAATCTCTTGTAATAGTGGGTTCCAATATCATCATAAATACAGAGCTGTTGTAACACTCCACTCCCATCTAAAACATGCACGTATACCCTTCGGATGCACGTGCACATGCCCTATAGAAATAGTGTGTTCACTATTTCACCTTCACTTTAAAACATGTCATCGTAAGCTAAGTCATACATTACACATTGTTCTAAAAGCCAAAATTTCCTGATTTTACTTCACACACCATAAGTTATATTATAGCATTACGTTCAACATCCATATTTACATAACATCATCCTATGAACATCAACAGCTCAGTCTACACATTATGATACATAAATGAGGAATCACAAAAGATAACACAAAGTATTCCTTCAGTCCCAGCTGATCGACCTTTGAGCCATATTTGGTCTCCACAAGTTATACAAAATCGCTTCTATGCAGTCTTAGAAGCTAGATCGTCGCTCTTTCGAAACTGAAATTGTTAACGTTGCAATTTTGGTAAGTTTTGAGAACTCAGCAAAGTAACCATCCTTAATGGTTCACTCTTGTTATACAACACACAATAAATCAAGTTATCATGTAATTCCAATCATCTTGATTTTTGTCAAGTAATATCACATAACACCTTATCATATTTGTTATATTTCAAAATCAAAATTCAAACATTTCATCATTTCAGAACAATTTTGCAGAACATACACATTGACAAATTATCACATATTTCATACACAAGGGTCTCAAAACATTGCAGTCATTCAATTTATTTAGATCATATGTGTATGCATTATTATAAGACTCGATTTCATTTATTTCATTGTAGTGACTATTTGCCTTTTTCACTATCTCGTATCTATTTTGGATACCGGGTTCTTTCATACTATCTCTTATCCATTGGAGATACAGGGCTCTTTGTACATATTGACCCTTAGGCTATAATCACGAATGTCTAAGCTTTAAGCTCTTTTTCACTGGCAACTTCAGTCACAACTGCCTTTATATTTCATGCATTGAAATGAAATGCATTCCTCAATTTTAGTCATCACATTTGATCAATTACATTTGCATTCATATTCTTGCTCATAATAATTATTGGACTAGGTCCGGCATGAACATTCAAGTTGAGAACCATGTAGTTCATCTCATTCACATACGTGTAACACTTCTAATGTTTAATCATGTATTAAAAATCCTCGGATATTTCATGTCGAAAATTCAGTACACAATTCAATACACATTCATCAATATCAAATTCAATTCAGTAATAAACAAAACAAGTCAAGGTGAGACTATCTTAGGTTACTCACAATTACTCCCTTTTTGCTTATTGTCTTAAAGTTCTGGCAATATCTGAAAGAGGTTGCTCTACTTGCTCTTCTATATGCAAGCAAATAAAAATTCATGTTACCACATTCAGTTACAGAATATTCATTTTTATAAATGTATCATGTAACATGCATAGTCAATGACATATGCCCGGGTATACTTCTATAATAAATTGTTGCAAAGATCAATTGTATTCCAAATGTGTCAAAATTTGTATTCCAAATGTGTCAAAATTCATACATTCATTAACTATTCTAGTTTTTCCCAAAACCCACTTTCAGGTCAACCTTGCATGATCATTATGACAAGGAATATGGAGTTTTTAGATAATACTTCCCTCTAAACAATTGTTCCCTTATGTTTCCAATTGCTAAGCATACCAGGATCATACAATTTGGTTTATTATTCTATGATTTATGCTCAAAATACTATAGCCTGAGTACATTTGAAATTTTCACTAGTGCAGGATCATGCTTTTAGGTTATACAACTCATATCTCTCAATTAAAATATCTAAAAATTAAAAACTTTATACCAATTAAAACATAAGAGAATAATCTAAAACTTTTGTGAAGATACTTTTGTGTGATTCTGCCTACATCAATATAGTTTATTCGATAACAACAGGACATGATTTTTGTCTCGGGTGGTGTTATAGCCTAAGCCAAGATTCAATTTCATGCCAGATTTTGAAATTCTTAGAGACAGAACTAAAATTCTACTTCTTCAAACCAATTGTATAAATATGTATCTAGTTTAATCTGAATTAAGAATCAACTCATTTGAAAATCTATAGATCAAGATATAAGCAAAATACCGAAGCATGTTCAATGAAAATATTCCAGTTCATAATATTCCAGCACACTCACCATTTCATCATAAACTTATCACTCAATCTTTTCCTAATTAATTCAGATGGCTATAAATTTTGGTGGAGATAAAGAAAAATGGGTTAAGAGTTTGTTGGTTCAAATCCTATATTATTTGTATGTCAGGACAAGAAGTTATAACAAAAAGAACAAAGGATGTTCAGAATAGTCTCCCTTAAGTAAGTCTTCGGTGCAACTCCTCTTCTCTTCTCTCTCTAGATTAACAAAACGCAAGTTTTCTTCTTCTTTCTCTTTTATAATTCTCTTCATTTCGACCCTAAATTTAGTTCAGATCATCCATAACAAATCAAAATCCATAATTACAAACAAACATCAAAAACCGTATATCATTCACATATATTTCATATTTTTCTGCATATTTTTATTTTTATTTTTTTCTTTTTTTTCCATCTTCTTTCCACCTTCATTCCACGTTTTTCTATCATCTTCACCCTACTTGAAGCACAACAACACATCTTATGCATGAATCATCTTTTCTACATCCCTTTCAGTTCAACATAACATAAAAAATCAAAAATTCAAGATTCAACATAAAAATTAAAACCGATCATTATTCATGCATGTTATCACTTTTATGCATTTTTTTCCAGTTAACTCCAATTTTCTACACTTTCCATCTTCTACATCTTCCCATTTTTGTTAACACTTTTTGCAGACTTTCTAAGTCACCAATAATCACTGAAATCACTTCTTCTTATCCCACTCATGCATGAATTCATTCACACATACTCAAACATCATCA
>JANZXP010003141.1:0-14787 GCA_027576715.1 Erythroxylum flavicans | reverse complement strand
CTTCTTCCTTTTTCTCTCTAATTGCCAAAACTCTCTCCCCCTTTTCTCTCTTTCACATATTTCAATTGTTCTCTTCCTTCAATTCACTTTTTTGTTCTTCTAATATCCAAGACAACATTTCTCTCTTCCAATTCTACTCTTAATAAGCGCTAAAAGTCCACTTTACTCTTCCTTTTATGCTTTATGGCTTTTATACTTAAGTGATATGCCAGACTTGCCCTCAATACATTCCTACTGCTTTAATTTAACTAACCAGTGTAATGAAATCCTACTAACACTGTAATAAACAATTAAACTCCAATAATAATTCTATCATGACACATAATTCATTTAAATCATACTTAACTCAACAAAAAAAATTCAGGGGCCAATATTTCTCCCTCTTTTAAAAGAATTTTGTCCTCAAAATTCTTACTTGAGTCATTGAAGAGGTGTGGATACTTCTCCTTCATGGCCTCCAAGGGCTCCGACATGGCCTCTTCCTTAGAATGATGTCTCCATAAGACTTTAACTAGTTGAACTGTCTTATTCCTAAAGACCTTTTCTTTAGTGTCCAAAATCTCCACTAGAGTCTCCTCATAAGTTAGATCATCTCTCAACTGAAACTCAAGTGTCTGAATGATGTGGAAGGGATATGATCTATACATCCTTAACATGGAAATATGAAAGACGTCATGTATCTGTGACAATTTTGGTTGCAGTGCCAATCTCATAGGGACTAATGTATCTTAGGCTCAATTTTCCCTTTTTTCCAAACCTCATGACTCCTTTCCAAGGAGATTTCTTAAGAAAGACTTTATCACCAACTTCATACTCCATTTCCTTTCAATGTGCATCAGTATAACTCTTCATTCTATCTTGAGTTGCTTTAAGCCTTTACTTAACTATATTGACCTTGTCAACTATCATCTGGAGTAACTCTCGTCCTATTAATTTCCTTTCTCCTTCTTCATCCGAGCATATAGGAATTCCACATCTTCTTCCATACAGTGCTTCATAAAGAGCCATCTGAATGCTTGAGTGGTACGAATTATTGTAAGCAAAATTGACCAATGGCAAGTGCTCATCCCAAGCACCTTTAAAATCCATCACACATGCCCTGAGCATTCCTTCAAGGGTTCAAATGGTCCTCTCAGATTGACCATCTGTTTGGGGATGGAAACTAGTGCTAAAATTTAACTTGGTCCCTAGAGTTTCTTGCATACTTTCCCAAAATCTCCAAGTAAATCCAACATCTCTATGAAAAATTATGGAGTTTGGAATCCCATGTAGTCTCACTATCTCATCATTGTACTTCTTTGCTAGCATATACAGAGAATTAATTTGTTTAATTGTTAGAAAATGTGTTGACTTTGTTAAATGGTCAATAATAACCCATATGGCTTCATGCTTCCTACTAGTCTTGGGCAAACCTATCAGAAAATCCATAGTTATCCTTTGCCACTTCCACTCAGGAATGGACAATGGCCTTAACTTGCATGAAGGTGCTTGGTGTTTAGTCTTGAATTGCTAATAGACTAGACACTTGCCTGCATATTCCGCCATATCCTTCTTTATGCCTCTCCACCAGTAATGCTCTTTCAAATCTCTATACATCCTGGTACTACCGGGGTATATAGCATAAGGCGTATTGTGTGCCTCGTTGAGTATCTCATCCTTTACCTCCTTGACATTCGAAATACAAAGTCTATTGCCTACAATCATAAGTCCATCATTCCTCACTTCCACTTCAGATTGCTTACCTTTTAAAATTTTTCTCAGAGCTTCTTTAAATTTGCATCTTGTTCTTGTAACTCCTTAACTTTCTCTCTAAGTATTGGTCTCACTCTGAAATTAGAAATAATGCAATTGGGTTCCTCCTGTTTGAAACTTATTCTAAGCTTAGCCATCTTTTTTAACAATGGTAGATAAATTGTTTGAACATGGGCTATAGAGAATTTCCTACTTAAGGTATAGGCCACTGCATTTGCCTGGCCTAGATGGTATTCAATCAACAAGTCATAATCCTTAAACAACTTTAACCACCTTCTCTATCTCAAATTCAACTCTTTCTGGCTCAATAAGCACTTAAGACTTTTATGATTTGTAAAAACCCTCGTCTAAACTCCATACAAATAATGTCTCCAGATTTTAAGGAAAAAATTATTTCTACTAATTCTAGATCATAGGTTGAGTAATTTAATTTATAAAGCTTTAGTTACCGCGAGGCATAAGCTATTACCTTGTCTCCTTGAATCAACACACAACCCAAACCCTTTCTTAAAGCATCATTATAAACTGTATAGCCCTCATCTCCTATGGAAAGGTTAAAATTGGAGCACTTGGGAATCTGTGCTTAAGCTCCTCAAAGCTCTTCCAACATTCATCACTCCAGATAAACTTCTAATTTTTCCTTAATAACTTGGTCATTGGAGTAGCTATTATGGAAAATCCTTCAATAAACATCCTATAATATCCTGCCAAAGCCAGAAAGCTCTTATTTTTGCCACTATATTTGGTGCATGCCATTTCATTACTGCTTCAATTTTCCTCGGATTGACATATACCCTATTCTTCAAAATTACGTGTCTAAGGAATACCACCTTATGAAGCCAAAATTCACACTTGCCAAATTTAGCATAAAGCTCCTTCTCCCTCAATGTTTGCAACACTATCCTAGATGTTCCTTTTAACTTTTGGAATAAACCAGAATGTCATCTATAAATACTCTGACAAATTGGTCGAGATATTCCTTAAAGGCCCTATTTATGAGATCCATGAACATAACTGGAGTGTTGGTCAATCCAAATGGCATGACTAGGAACTCTTAATACCTATAACGTGTCCTAAAAGCTGTCTTATGTACATTAGATTTGCTGATTCTGAGGTGATTATAACCTGACCTGAGATCAAATTTAGAGAAGACCTTTGCTTCTTGCAACTGGTTGAAAAAATTATCGATTCATGGTAGAGGAGACTTGTTCTTAATTATCACCTTGATAAGCCTCCGGTAATCAATGCACATGTGCCATATTCTATCCTTATTTTTAACAAACTAAACTAGTGCCCCCATAGTGACGAACTTAGCCTTATATGCCCCTTCTCTAATAGTTCTACCAACTGTTCCTTAAGCTCCTTCAGCTCAGCTAGAGCCATTCTATATGGGTGCAGTACCTGGAATCAGATTGATGGCAAATTCGATTTCCCTTGCTGGTGGAAAACTAGGTAAGTCTTCTAGAAACACGTCTAAAAATTCCCTGACAATTGGAAAATCTTCTAACTTTCCTTCGTTCATCTTAGTGTCCACAACGTGTACTAAGAAGGCTTCACACCCTTCTCTCATCATCCTGTTAGCTAACAAAGCTGAAATAATTCTTAATAATGGTGTTATTTTGTATCCCTTAAAAGTTAGCTTCTCACCCTTGCCATCAATCAAATTCTACCTCTTTGAGGCTACAATCTAACTTTGCATGATATTTCTCTAAGGTATCCATTCTAAGCATAACATCTAGCCCCTTTAAATTTAAAAGTATTAAGTCCACTACCAGTTTAGCACCATCTATAAAGAGCTCACAATCTCTATATGACTTATTATCATATTCCTTTCTATAGGAGTAATAACAATTAATGGATTATCCAATGACACCAAATTAACACCATGTAACGTCATGCTTGCAGAAACAAAAGAATGTGTGGAGTTAAAATCAATCAATAAATATACTTCTGAATCAAATAACCGAGCCATGTGCATAACAACTTTATGTGTGACATCTCTGATAATGGAAAACACCCTTGCCTGTGCCCCTTAGCCTTCATGCAGGAGTAGCCTTCTTTTCTGCTCTAGAACTTCCCACCTCAGTGACTGGCCTGGTTCCTACTTTTTCAGCTCTCTTTGAAACTTGCATCTGTGACCTATCTTGCTTTAGTGCTTGGGGACATCCCCTAACCATGTGTCCCTTCTCTCTGTATCGAAAACATACTCTAAGTAACTTGAAGCATTCTCCTCTGTGAAACTTCCCACAATGCTCACATTGGGGGTTTATACTCCTCTCCATCATTATGTTACATCTTACAGTTGAGGCTTGCACTAAAGATGCCTTGACTTGTTTGTTCTTAGCAGAGCCGCTACTTCCCACTTTGCTCTGTATGTGGAAAGTCCTCATACTCCTCTCAGGTATGGGGGTACTTGTTCCCTTCTTGGAAGACTGTTCTCGGTTCTTCCTTTTCCTGTTTAATTCGTACTTTATGTTTTTTAGTTTCTCAGCTTAGAGTGTAGCATCTACCAACAGTTGGTAGTCAGAAAAGTTGTGGATCAGTACTTTCTCTTTGATCCCTAAATGAAGTCCTCCGTTAAACTTATGACATTTATCCTCCTCATTCACAACAATGTTAGCCGCTTACCTTAAAAGCTGGGTGAACTTCAGCTTATATTAACTCACACTCATGTCCCTTTGCGTGAGATTTAGGAATTCTCTGGCCTTCTATTGGACATAGACTTTCGAGAAGTATTTCTTCCTAAAGGCTTCTAAAAACTTTCTCTATGACAATATCAGTAGTATGACCTGACTATGTGGCACTCATTCCTGCCAATGGAGTACGTCCCCCTGTAGCAAACTCACTAAATAATCCAATTTCTCCTCATTTGAGCACTTTATCTGTAACAAGACTCTCTCTGTCCTTCTCAACTATGCCTCAGCCTCTTCAGGATTTGTAGTCCCATTAAAATCTATAGCCCCATACTTGTATAGCTTATCATACTGTCCACTCCTCTCTACTGGAGCTTGCATTGGAACTTATGGTACTTGACTTATATTATACGTGAAAGCCTGATCAAAGGCTTAAACGAAATGTGGATCCATAGGGTTTACTTGGGGAATAAGAGGAGGAGGCCGTGGCACTTCATGTTGCACACTAGGTGCCTCAGAATCATGAGCAAAGTCTATCCCCGTATCTTGTGGGACATGAGATTTATCCGTACTTCCTTGGCGAGAGTGAGATCGAGTTATAGCTCCTCGAGTTCTCTTTCGAGGAGGCATACTCACTCCTTCAGTTTAAAAAACCATTTAAATTCTTTAGTTTATGTTTCATGTAAGGTTTAAACTAGCATGTGTGCATGTAAAACCTTCTTAAACCATGCTTCATGTAAAACAATTTCAAATTATGTGAAACAATACAAAAACAATGCATGTTGTTTTTTTAAAAAAAATGTACGTTCATTTCATGCTTTAAAACGGCACATTTCATGCCTAGGATACGAAACCTAGACGCTCCGATACCAAATAATGTTAGGCCCTATTTTCTGAGTCTAACTGGATAGTTATAAAACATGTGTGCAACACTCTATAGGGCTCTTATAACATCCTAAACATCCATAATTGAGCACTTGATATACAACAATCCATTCTTTTGTTTATATCCTCATTCATCACCCTAAACATATCACTCATTTTATCTCTTATTTTCACATAAAATCAAGTACATTTCAAGTTCCATTCAAGCCTAAATGTATCATAGGAAAGCATTGATAAGCCCACAATTTATAACTGTACATGACTTGGGACAAAAGGTATAAGTTTAATTATGGACATCAGATCAAGGTCATTCCAGCACAGTTTCGAAGAGAACTTCTATTTCTATAACTTTTATGAAGACCTTGAAGAGAGATTTTGTTGTCTAAAGTATCAAAATTGTCACAATTTTATAACTGTCCTGAGAATGTCCATTTAGCAGACATATGTCCTTCCAAATAGACATAAACTGGGTTGGAACGCTGGAATACCCAAAAAAGTTCGCCCAGCATATGTGAAGTCTGCCCAACGGACATTTATGGACCAAATTCCAGACTTCCAACTCCTACAAGTTACCTATGACCCCTCTTATGCATATCTATCATTTCCAACTTATTTTCCTCATCATTTTCCCTTCATTATCACTTCCATTTCAACTCAATATCATTAACAACCAAATCACAATCAATGTTTGGTCATCAACCCAAAAACATAACATTTAAACCTATACACATTCATCATAAATTCCTGTACATGACCACAAAGATACAACATCAGCCATGTCAATACATTCTTCAATAATTCAACACACATTTAACTCCCTTTATCACCTTCATTTCATCTCTAACTTATCACACTAATTCTTTTTATTTCAAAATACCATAGAACTCATTTTTTGTTAACTTAAGTAAAGAAAAAAGGCTTTAATGTGTCCAGCCTACACCCTATGCGGTATCACTAAATTTTGAAAAGCATATCTCTCAACTCCGAAATCCAAAAGTTACAAACTTTATATCAATGGAAAGCTAAGAGAATAAACTACAACTTCCAAGAAGAAAACCATGTCCAAATCAGCCTTGATTAATACATTTTTTCACCTGAAGTCAAGACACAAATTTTACCCCCATGAATGCCTGAAAATGTAATGCGAAGTCTTGGATAGTCAAGAGCAAAAAATAAATATATTTCATTAACATCAAAAGAAAAGAGTCTTACAAAGCTTTAATAGGCATTTGAAGACCCGAAGTACATCGTTGGAACTTGTAATACAAAATACAAAATATACATGAATGAGTAATACTTGAAATATGGCTGAAGCCTTGTGTTTTCATAAACTAACTTAAATACAAAAATATGCAGACTTGGTGTGATGCCTTGACTCTCGATCTCTTACTCTTCACCTGAAGATGGGGACGAATGGGGGTGAACTTAAAACTCATGTGTAACAAGTTTATAGCGGAGAAACAAGCAAGACCATTGAAAATATTCGTTGCCATAGTAAATTGAAATTGAATCTATAAAACACGTATGTCACAAATTCTCAAGCTTGTCAAACAATTAATCAACAACATAAGTTATGTATTTCTCAACTTGTCAAATAATCATAAACACATAAGCAATGATATTGGTTTGAGTAGTCTATAAAAAGAATGGACCCCTTTGGGTAGTCCATAAATATAAGGGAGTTCTTACGAATCTCCTGTAATAACAAAATGAGCCATTTTGGGTAGTCCATAAACATGAGGGAGTTCTTGCGAATCTCCACTAATAATAGAATGGACCCCTTTTGGGTAGTCCAAATAATGAGGGAGTCCATTAAGGAGTTCCATGCCACTAGTGGGTAGGCAGGAGAAGCCTTTAACATGGTCAATGTGTACATGACATAACAAAATGGACCACCACAAATCCACATAAACATGAATTCCATATCTTGTAAACATCTTACACAAAAGGCACATTTCGAAAACATGATTTCAATAAAAATTATATTTTTCAAATACAATTTCCATCATCATTTCATAAATCATCATCAAGATTCATTTACCAAATATGTAGCAATTTCTTAAATCATTTAAGAAGTAATAAATGAAACATTTATAAAGCAATTAAAATCATTTAACTATAATAATTTGGAAAAACACTCATGGCTCATTAACTCAACTATAAACATGTAACCCACCTTGACTCCTTGCTTAAAAACTTGATTAAAAATGACCCTCCTCTTGCCTCTCTTGATTCCTTTCAACATTGGCAAAAATCTAATTCAATAGGAAAACAAATTCAGAACCCAAAAAGCATATTCACTAAAAATTGGTTCTAGAATACTCAAACCCATGTATTTCCTAAGCTTCATAAACCAAAGCCCTTCTAAAAATCCAAAGGATTAAACATAAGCTTACCTTGAATCTTAACTAAACAAAGAGATATTTGGCTCAAATGGAAGCTCTTCTCTTCCTCTTTCTTTTTCTCTTCTTAAATACCCTCAAAATCACTTTTGAAAGCTAAGAAAAGACGAAACCCTAACTTGCTTCTTCCTTTTTCTCTCTAGTTTCTGAAACTCCTCCCCCTTTTCTTGCTTTCACATATTTCACTTGTTCTCTCCCTTCAATTCACGTTTTTATTCTTCTAATAACCAAGACAACATTTCCCTCTTCCAATTCTACACTTAGTGAGTGCTAAAAGTCCGTTTTACCCTTCCTTTTATGCTTCATGGAATACATTCCTACTGCTCTAATTTAACTAACCAGTGTAATAAAATCCTATTAACACTGTAATAAATAATTAAACTCCAACAATAGTTTTATCATGACCTCATAATTTATTTAGATCATGCTTAACTCAATAAAAAAATTCAGGGGACAACAATTGCACAATTGTAACTTTACACAGAGAAATACAGAAAATAATTTTCGTAATGAGACAAGAACAGTCTCGAATAACATGCACATTGTAGTTCTTCAAACCTTAACATATTATCTCAATTAATCATAATCAAGCCTCTAATTCAAGATAAACAATTGAAGGAGGCTCTGATACCACTATAGGAATCCAATCATGATCAAATCACAAACGTAGTGGAAAATAATTTTTTTATAGATTACGGGCGAATTCTAATAATTGAATAAACTTTATTAAAATGGAAAAATGAATTAGAATTGTACCTTGTTCGTCTTCCTGTTGAAAAACCTTTGAAACCTTTTCAATTGATCAATCACGAGTTGTTCAATTGTCCAATCTCTGATGGTATCCACAAAGTAATTCTTAAGAATGATTCGAAAGGAAGAAGACAAAAATGCTAGCTTTTTAATGTTGTTCCTTTATTTAAATATAATAATCATTAAGATCTTTAGTTAAATTAAATTTCTTTAATTATAATTATAATTATAATTATTTTAATTTTAATAAAATTAAATATCTCATATTTGATCCCAAAGTTTCTCAAACTTTATAATTATGTCCAACATAATTAAATTTATTTTTCTTTCATAAATTTCTTTTTGATATGTGACCGATTAGGTTCCTAATAAATTGGCAATGATTATAAATTACAGTTCTAATTCACAATTAGAATTAGATAAATTAAAATTACTTTTAATTCATGTTTAATTCTTCAATTAAATAATTCATAATCATAAATCATGGTTGATGTCTAGCAATATGTCATGGTTACCCAAATATTAGGAATGTCAAAGTGATTGACTTAACCTCTTTATGTATGGTTATGATGTATAATTTACTCCTTTCATCATCCAGTATTCCAGTTTGACAGATTATGGATACAATGTCCACTCTTTTCATCCAATCATGTTTGTTCTTACTAATTAGTAATTGATTTGTAATTGAAATTTGAAAACACCTTCTTCAAATGTCAATTCACTTTGGCAAGATAATTCTATAAATCATTACTAATCAAGAATAGTAGAATATTCTCTTTAATTACTTTAGAGTGACGAATCCTATATTGACTTACTCAACTATCTCCATCTGGTTCATACTATATCTAGTTACTACCGACTGAATTATCGTAGGACGATTTATAAGTAGTATCAAAATATAGTAATTCCTATACGAGATTCCTTGATAATCTCAAATCTGAGGACCAATTACACAACTATCATTATGAGATAATCCATAGACACATAAGTAATATTCCATTCGGAATTCTCATAATTGGGTCAGTTTAGTGACTTATTTCTAATAATCACCCACATATTAGTTTAAGTATCTCCATATTTTAATTTATGAGATCAATACTTTCTTCATAAGAAAGAAACATAATCTGTGCTAGTTTTGTCGTTTCAACAATATCCCGTTTTAATGAAACTATAACTAAGAACATTTAGGAATAATGCATAAGTGTAAATTGAATCTCATAATTATGATCTCATCATAATTTCAATTGCATAGTAACTATTCCAAAGATTTTACCTTTAGTATTAAAACATACAATGTTAATTAAATTAATACATAAAGATAAATAAAGCCTTTTTATTGATTAAAATAATGTCATACATTAATTTGCATCCAATTGATTGGTTGCAAGGGTATAATTAATATGTCTATGTAGCGGAAGCATTGGAATCAAAATTCCAACACCACGACATCCCCAAAAAATCCATAATCCATATGCGTATATAAGAAAAATATGAGAACATGAAATTACAGCATATGTACCTTACAAATGCTCCTCCTTTTTTAACTCTTCTACTTGTTTGGATTATAGCAAACACCAAACACCTTTAACAGCCAGCGAAGAACATACAAAGATGATGAAAAATCAGTGTGTAAAGGTGGTTAGAGGACCAAACAAGATGAATTCAAGTAGATGCTTAATTGAGAGTTAGATCATAAGCAAGTTACATGCAATTAAACTCACGCAACAATTGCATAAAAGCATGAACAAACGTCAAGATCACCCATGTCAACCTCCAGAACTCTTCTACCCTTTGCCTCTCAATTGTGTTTGTTTTCGCTTAATTTTATGTGTACATAAATGAAAAACTCACTTATGTGCCACCTGTTATAAAGTGGGTCACGATTATGACCTATATGTCACAATCGTGACTTACTTAAAATGACAGTCGTGCATACTTTATATTTCATATGATCTTTTATACGTGTGACCTTTAGGTTCTCGGTTATTTTGAGCACTTGAATTAACTCTTAATCTGAGCATATCATGAATGGTTTCATGTCACTTAAATTAACTTTTATTCCGAGAAAATTATGAAAGGGTTTACGATGCCAATTTACTAAAACATAAGTGAATTAACACATGAACTCTTTGGTAGTTAATTATCCGACTTACGAACCTTTTCATAGACAATTATCGTGTAATTCGTCCTTTCACCATCCTATACCCTACTAGGTTTGGAGTATAGGCTATGTGTTAACTCCCACTAGACTAACTATGTCACATTTAGTCCAAGTGATGTTAGTTTTTGTCTTAGAGATCTCATTACTCTATGTGTCATTGAATATTCTCTTTATGACATATAACTACTCTAGACAAAGACTAACAAGTAATGACCCCGATAAGAGGCTGTAAGTATCATCTCCTTCTATTAGGAGTGATGAATCCTTTATTAGCTACCCAATTACCTTCAAATACCAATAGTTTTACCTAATCACCATCCTATGAGCAACCTGTTGGATCACCTATGGCCAAGGTATTCACAATATGTAGCATAATGGACCATACTATACAACAAAAGTATTACCGAAACTATACGACATGTACAGATTTACCTTTTGATGCAAATTGGTATTTGTTTTCAGATTTATAGATGTTGCAACACATGAACATCCTCTACCGGTATCCATACAAGGATGAATGATTCGGGCAGTGGCTAATGTGTGCTAGCACGTTCCAAAACACTTTTGAATGCTGCACAATTTTTCTCTCGGAAGAAGAACGAACAGTTGGTGGCTAGAGTTTTCGTATATCCTCTAATAAGACATAGGTTCTCTATTTATAGACCCTAATCCCTATTCCTATTAGGAATAAGAATATCATAATCCTAAACCCATTAGGATTATGGAAGCCCAATAATTTCAACCCATATTATATCTTATATAATAAAAGCCCGACAACTTAATTCAATCTAGCCCAATAAATATAAACACATATATTTATTCAGTGCCTAATAAATTAGGCCCAAGAGAATAAGCCCAGATCACATCACTCTCTGTGTGCGACCCGGTAGGATCCTTTGATGTTGGCAATAGGCTTGATCACACTTCATGTAAGGAACCATGATGACTTCAGGTCAGAGGACTAAACTTAAACCATATTGAGAATCACTAATGACATGAAAACATGTAGTGTTCTCTCTGTGGGTCGGTCCAATATATGTTCTCTAACATATATCTATGTTTCTGATTTGATAACGCATATCCATGATCAGTAAAACGTGATCATCAATTAGAATACATACTAGCCTTAATTCATTATTTTTCCACCAATAACGATCAACCAGGGACAATTTAGAACAGTATTATAATGCTTATGGCTTTACTATCAAGTCACATACTTGATGACATAAGCCTAATACAATTTATGGAATGTAAATCACATTAAATAAACAATATAAATGCATATTAAAAAGAATACCTCATAATATATTATTAATAAGTCAGAATGTCAATATAAAAGTCACATATGAACATTGGCCTAGGGTATACTACTAACACATTAGGCACCTTCAGTGGGAAAAACTTGTCATGACAGTATTTGGTGGGAAAAATAGCCTATCAACACGGTCGTTAGGCACCTTAGGTGTCAAAAATAGTTGGTTGGGTACCTTCGGGGAGAAAAATAGCCTTTTGACACACCTTTGGGAAGAAAAATAGCCCGTTGACACATCTTCGGTGGCCAAAACAACCTGTTGGTATGGTTACTGGGCACCTTTAGTATGCAAAGTAGCCTGTTTGGTACCTTCAGTGGGAGCACAGACAGTTGGCCCACCTTAAGTGAGCAAAACAGCCTGTTGGCAAAGTTGCTAGTTGCTTTCAGTGGGAAAATAGCCCTTTGGCGCCCATTCGGCGGCCAAAATAGCCCATTGGATGGTCGCTAAGCACATTAGGTGCCAAAAATAGTCCGTTTGGCACATTCGATGGAAAAACAACACATTGGCACACCTTCAGTGGGAAAAACAACACGTTGGCACACCTTTGGTAGGCAAAACAGTCAGATGGCAAGGTCACTAGGCACCTTAGGTGGGAAAAACAGTTCGTTGGGCACCTTCAGTGGGAAAAAAACAGCACGTTGGCATACCTTCGATGGGAAAAATAGCACGTTGGCACACCTTTGGTAGGAAAAACAACACGTTTGCACACCTTCAGTGGGAAACACAATCCATTGGCACACCTTGGATGAGTAAAATAGCCCGTTGGCAAAGTAGCTAGATGCCTTTGGTGGGAGAAATAGTCCACGGGCCATCTTTAGTGGGAAAAATAGCCTGTTAGCACACATTCAGCGACCAAAATAGCCCATTAGCATGGTCTCTAGGCACCTTAGATGGGTAAAATAGGCCGTTGGCTCACCTTCGGTAGGTAAAACAGCTTGTTGGCACACCTTTGGTGGCCAAAATAACCTGTTGGCACATTCGTTAATAAAGGCACTTTCGGTGGGAAAAACATGTCATGGCAGACATTCGGTGGGAAAAATAGTCCATTGGCACAGTCGCTATGCACCTTTGGTGGCAAAAACAGTTACCTATGGACGTTCGGCAGAAAAAACAGCCCGTTGGCACACCTTTAGGAAGAAAATCAACTAGTTGGCATAACTTCGGTGGGTTAAACAGCCAGTAGGTACATCGCTAGGCAACTTTGGTGGGCAAAATAGCCCGTTGGGCACCTTGAGTAGGAAACACAGCCCGTTAGCAAACCTTCGGTGGGAAAAACAACACATTGGCATGATCTATAGGCACCTTTAGTGGGATAAATAGCCTGCTGGCATGGTAGCCAAGCGCCTTAGCTGGGAAAAACAGTCTGTTGGGCACCTTCGGTGGGAAAAACAACACGTTGGCTCATCATTGTTTAGAAAAACAACTCATTGGCACATCTTCAGTAGGAAAAAATCACATTGGCATGTTCACTGGGCACCTTTGGTGGGAGAAACAGGTCGTTGGCACAACTTCGGTGGGTGGAACAGCCTAATGGCACATCACTAGGCACCTTCAGTGGGAACAACTATCCGTTGGCTCACCTTTAGTCAGAAAAACAACACGTTGGCACAACTTTGGTGGGATAAACAGCCCATTGGCACAACTTCGAAGGGAAAAATAGCACATTGACACAGTCGCTAGGCACTTTTGGTGGGAGAAACAGGCCATTGGAACACTTTCGATGGGGAAAACTGCACGTTTGCATAATCGTTAGGCACCTTCAGTGGGTAAACTAGCCCATTAGCACACCTTTGGTGGGAAAAGCAGTAAGTTGGCACAGTTGATAGGCACCTTCGATTGGCAAAATAACCCGTTGGCACAATCGTTAGGTACCTTAGGTGGGAAAAAAGCTCGTTAGGTAACTTTGATGGGAAAAACAATATGTTAGCACACTTTTGGTGGGAAAAATAGCCTGTTGACACACCTTTGGCAGGAAACATAGCCTATTGGCACACCTTAGGTTAGCAAAATGATCCATTGGCAAAGTCGCTAACTGCCTTCGACGGGAAAAATAGTTCGATTAGGTGGGAAAAATAGCTTGTTAGCACACCTTTGTTGGCCAAGATAGCCCTTTGGCATGGTTACTAGGCACCTTAGATGTAAAAAATAACCGGTTGGCATACCTTCAGTGAGCAAAACAGCCCATTGGCGTGATCGTTAGGTGCCTTTGGGATAAATATGTTGTGCCAGACATTCGGTGGGAAAAACTATTTGTTGGGCACCTTTAGCAAGAAAAACAGCGTATTGGCACACATTTGGGAATAAAAATAGCCCGTTGGCATAACTTTAGTAGGTAAAATAGCCCATTTGTATGGTCACTAGGCACCTTCGGTGGGCAAAGTAGCTCGTTGGGCTCCTTTGGTGGGAAAACACAACCCGTTGGCGTGCGTTAGGCACCTTAGGTGGTTAAAACAACTTATTGGCACACCTTCGACAGGGAAAACAACCTATTGGCAAACCTTTGACCTACAAAACAACAATTTGGCACACCTTCGGTGGGCAAAATAACCTGTTGGTACAGTCGTTAGGCACCTTCGGTGGGAAGAACATGCCGTGGCAGGCATTTGGTGGGAAAAATAGTCCGTTGGCATGATCGCTAGGCACCTTAGGAGACAAAAATAGTTAGTTGGGCGCCTTCAGTGAAAAAAACAGCCCATTGGCACACCTTCAAGAAGAAAAACAGCCATTTGGCACAGCTTCGGTGGGTAAAACAACTCGTTGGTATGGTCTTTAGACACCCTCGGTGGGCAATATAGGCCGTTAGGCACCTTGAGTAGGAAACATAGCCTATTGGCACGACCTATAGGCACCTTCAGTGGGACAAATAACCCACTGGCACAGTAGTCAGGCAC
>JANZXP010003123.1:0-14788 GCA_027576715.1 Erythroxylum flavicans | reverse complement strand
TAGTTCATTTATTTCTAATATTATTATTATTTGATTGTCACCAAAATTAATAATCGTGAAGTCCTCTTGACTTAACACTATCAACCTTTATGGAGGTAATCAATTTGTTTAAATGTTAAGAGAGTAGAAAGTTACTGATGCAAGGCACTCCAAGTAATCAAAATCCCTCTGAATCTTTGTAGCGCTCCACTCCCATTAGCCATTTTCTTGGACGCCCATTAGACGTTCGTGCACGTGGCTGAAAAAAATGACGCGCTAACTATATCAATTTCGCTTAACTCATGGCATTATAAATTAAAATATAAAAATCACAATGACTAAAAACCCAAATTCCTTATTTCATCACGTAAACAATATGTACATTGTAGCTTTACAACGTCATCCATATAGGTACAATTTCAACAACCTATCAGAGTCTACTGCTCTGTCTTCAAAACACGCTACATACATGAGGAATTAATAAAAATCTAGTCTAGATCCTTTAGTCCAGCTTACCGACCTTTGAGTCATGTCTTCAATCCAAAAGCAGTACTAGTTCTCTTCTAAATTGACTTAGAAGCTATGTCGTCTCTCTCGAGCCTGAAATGTCAATGTTGCAATTTTGGATGAGATTTGCGAATTTCATGAGTTAACTATCCTTGATGGTTAACCCATATCACATAACACATCATTCATGTAATCACATCTTTCGCATCATTTCATTTATCATCATGTAACATTGCAAAACACTTTGTTCATAAAATTTCACATAAATCAATCAACACAATTCAACAATAAATTACAATCATACATATCATGCATACATGTAATGTTCATGAGACTCATATTCTTTTATTACATTGTTGTGATCGAGTGTTTTTTTTGGTGTCCTATATCCGTTGTGGATACCGGGCTCATTAATACTGTCCTTTATCCATTAGGGATGCAGGACTTATTTTACATAACGAGCCAGAGGCTTTTAGCACTTCTAAACTTTAAGATCTTTTTATTAGTGACCCAATCACAATTGCCTTTATGTTTCATGCATTCATCTAATAAAATGCACTACATGTAGTCAATCATTTTGTTCAATCAATCACATTCACATTCTCTTTCTCATTCACATTTGTTATCAGATCTTGGTCTGGCATTCAATATTTACGCTGAGAAAACACATATTCAGTCAAATTCACATCTAATGAACACTTCCAATATGTTACTCATGCAAACGCCTCAAACATTCGATTTCCAGAATCAGTCTATACATATCACATAATAATTCAACACAAACATAAAACAAACAATTAATTAAAGTAAGACCATCTTAGGTTACTTACAGTTTGCTCCAGATAGCTATTGCCTTGAGATCCTGGCAATGTCTGGATGTTGTCGCTCTAATTGCTCTTCTATATCATGCAACACACATTTATATACATTACAACATTGCACAATTATATAAGTACTCATTTATGCACATATGTATATATGGATTATGTACAATGCATGCTCAATGACAATCCCAGGTACATTTCCTTAATACGCATCTCATAAACAATTAACATCATCTTTCAATCATTATTTAATACCTAATACACTTTTCTTACTTTAATCGCCTCATTCATCAACCACTAGGCTCATTCAAGATCATCATTCAAGCCTAAATACTTCATAGGAAAGCATTAATAAGTCAATAACTTATATATATTTATGATTTTGGGACAATAAGCATAACTTTCATTTTGGAAGTTAGATTAAGGTCATTCAAGTACATTTTTGACGAAGACTTCGACACCCCGAAGAGAGATTTTGTCATCTAAAGGGTCAAAATTGCACATTTATGTAGATGTCCAGAGAATGACTTCCTAGCGGACTTATGTCCCTCCAAACGGATATAAACTGGGCTGGAAAGCTGAAATTCCAGAGAATTTCTATCCAACGGACTTATGTACCTTCAAATGGACATGAAATGGGCTAGAATGCTGGAATTCCAGAGAATGTCCACCTAGCAGACCTGAAGTGTGCCTAACGGACATCCACTGGCCATTTTCCAGATTTCCAACTCCTACAATCACATCTAACACATCTCATGGATATCTTATCATTTCTACTACAATTCCTCTTCGTTCTCACCTCCATTCCAATTCAAAACATCCACAAAACACATCATACAAGATTGTTGATCATAACCCCATAAACAAAACATCAACCATATCTATACATTATTTAATATTTCAGCACACATTCAACTCCACTGTCACCTTCCCTTTATCTATAAACTATCATCCTAATTCTCCTCACTTCGAGACACTATACTATCCCTTTCTTTCTGTTTTAACCCACTATACTACATCTCTATTACAATTACTAACATTCACGTCATTAAACACCAAAACAGAACATATTCATATACACATTCATCTTCAATTTTGTACACATATTTAACTTAGATATCATCTTCATTTTACTTCTAATTGATCAACCTAACTTACCTCATTCCAAGACATCATAATACTTCTTCTTATAAGCTCTAAACTCATGAATTACCATTCATCAAAACACAAAAGTATTTACCACTTCATTCACACACCATCATATTTCGAACTTCCTTTTTCATAATCATTCATCTCTTAAATCTATCATTATAAATGCTTTATTTAACAAACAATTCATGAATAACATTAACACCCTACAATTTGGAACATGATATCTTTATTATTAATACACCCACATATCACATATAAAATTTTATGATCATGATCCTCAATCTCAAATTACTCACCGTATTAGTTACATTTAACATTACCCATAAGATCAAAGTATAACTTACTTGATAAGACTCCAAGTTCTTCAAGATCTCACTCAACCTTAGCTTTCTTCTCTCACGTGTGCATCATCATACAAATGTGGAAGGTTGGGTCTTTAGTGAGAAATGAAGGAGAGAGCAAGATGGAAGCAACAATTGATAGATGAAAGCAAGATGTAACGAGGATAAAGGTTGGTGAAGCAAAATCATGAAAAGAAAAGAAGAATGAAGAAGATGATGAAGATTACGAAGAGAAGAAGAAAAAGCAAGATGAAAACAATTAAGTTAGTCTTTCAAGAGTTAAAGAGTGAACAACATGAGTGAGGGATGAGTGGTGAGTGGTAATGACACTTGTCACTGCCACTTGTCACCTTCCTAACGTCTCATTTGGACCACTTTCATAACTAGTCCATTTTGTCTCCAATTTCTACTGCAATTGTCTCCCAATTTTCAATGACATATTTCATTAACTCCTAATGTCATTTATAAAAATTTTCACTATCATTTTACTCTTAATTCTATTTCCATTTATCAATAGTCCTGCCATTTAGCATTTTTCCTAGTCTAAAAATACCCGAAAATTCCAGAAATTTCTTAAATTTTACCAAAAATTCTAAATCAATACTAATACACACCAATGAAAATTTCAATACACATAAACCATAATTCATATCAAAAATCACATTTATAAAACAATTATACCCAGAAAATGTCAATGAATGTATATACAATCATTTTAATGCGAGCAAAAATTAATATTCACATGTGTGTGTATGTCATATTTTGCATGAACATGAAATGCACTTTCTAACTTCCCAATAATCTCTCATATGCAATATTCGAGGGTCCTAACCATTAACATGGGATAACGGAATGTTACAATCTTCATTCATGGCTGTCAAAGGAATAAATGGGCTAGAATCTGAGAGAAAACAAGGTAAGCCTTGGTGTGACCATGATAAAAAATGTGGCCATACTAAGGACACATGCTCGAAGATTCATGGGAAACCTTCAAATCAGAAAAAACATATCAAAGGCTGAGAACAAAAGCTACATAGCTACTGGTGATGAGAAGACAGAGGGAGACAACATACCAATGAGCAAAGAAGAAGTTGAATTGCTAAGGAAAATTCTTAACATGTATGATTTGAAGGCTAAAAAGGTTGTATCCTTATATAACATGGTGCAAATAGGTAATACTGGTACTGTTTTAGGGGTTCAAACCCTAGATTGTTGTCTTTAGATTGTCAATTCAGGGGTTAATGATCATATGACTTGTGATAAGTCATTGCTTGTTGATGTATAACCTTATCTTATTCATGGGATTAAAAAGGTAGCTAATGGACAAGTTCTAAAAGTTTAGGGGATTGGGACTATTATAATTGCTGATAAACTGATCTTAAGTAGTGTTCTTTACGTGCCTGGCTTGGATTGTAATCTATTATCTATGAAAAGGATTGCTAAAAAACATAATTGCATAGCTAATTTTGGTGCTGATGGTTGTGTTTTCTAGGATTTGGAGTCGAGGGAGAGGATTAGTAGTGCTAAGGATTTTCATTTATATTACATTTAGAACTCAAAAAGGAATAAAGCTCATGCTATTTTAATTTCTAATGAAGAAATCGCACTTTGAAACTATAGGTTAGGCCACCCTAGTTTATCTCACGTGAAGAAATTATATCTAACTCTTTTCAATAAAAAGGAAAATTCTTTTTAGTGTGAATTCTGTTAACTCTCTAAACAAACCAGAAATTCTTATACACCCTAAGCTTATGAACTTACTAAGCCTTTTTCCATCATTCATAGTGATGTCTGGGGGTCATCAAGGGTAGAAAAAAAAACAATGTTAACTAGTTTGTATCCTTTATTGATGATCATACAAGATTGACTTGGGTATATCTTTTGAAAGAAAAAGCATAAGTTTTTCAAGTTATTCCTTTATACTAAACCAATTTCACAAAAAAATCTATATTTTATGAAGTGATAATGGTAAATAGTATCTAAGTTAATCTTTTGATCAATTTTTAACTAGCAATGGTATTATACATCAGACCTCATGTGCTAATACACCACAACAAAATGGTGTTTTAGAAAGGGAAAATAGACATTTACTTAAGGTTGCTATATCTATTATGCTAATAAAAAATGTTCCAAATCATTTTTGAGGGGATTCTATTCTCACTTCTACTTATTTAATTGACGTAGTGCATTGTAACATTACTAAAAATAACTAGACCTACAACTATAACAGTGGTGAGACTAGGTCGATTCCACAAAGTGTATGCTTAAAGCTTTTGAAATAAAAATAATTGGTGTTTAGGTTTTAGGGGGTTTGGTTTTGGTTTTCAAACAAGAAAATAAAATGAAACTAAACTAACAAAAACAAATTAAATCAAACAATCTAAAATTAACGAAAGTGATGAATTCGTTAAGGACCCGGTCATCAGTTCAATTTTGGCATACACACGGTTGATTATATTTCATTGAATTGTTCTTCTTGTACCTCTCCTAGCAACTATTAATCTTAGGCTAACAATAAGCTCTATCAAACCTAGTTTTCCCTTAGGTCTTGTTTAATTAAGAAGGGCTCGTTAATTAAACCTAGCAATCGAACAACCTAGAACAAGCTCTCTAGATTTAATTGGATAGCTACATTACGATTTAGGAAAACATATTAATCAAGGTAACAACCACATAAGCTCAAGTCTTTTAACTTAGGTTATGTTATACCTAATGATTAAAAACCATTAGTAACCACAAATGAATCTCAACATAATAATTACGGATTATATTAAAATTTTAGCAGTGGGTTCTTACATAAAAATAATCAAAATAGAGCATTCAATCATTCTCACACAACACCCAAACATTAAACATAGGATAACATAATCAATCATTAAGAGAAAGAATAACAAACAATGAGAGAAATGCTTAATTGGGTTCTTCAGTGTCGATATCACCTCTGAACTGACATCAAGAAGCTAGCCCCCCATGGGTCTCCAAAGGAATGGAGCTTTGCCCCTTTTCTTCTTTAAAATCGAGAGCTCACATCTAAAACGATTCTATCGAACGAAACATATCTGTGGACAAAACAATGTTTGTATACCAAAAGTAGGGTTTTTGGGTGAGCTATCAACATGTTATGGGAGTGACTTGGTGTGTGACGGCTATGGGCGTGATAGTACTCTCACGCCTATGACTTATTTGTTATGGTCATGAGATGTTATTCAAGCCATGACATATGCTATTCTTCATTCCTTTTGACATTTTCTTGTCTCCTCTTGCTCTAATCCTTCTTGTCTTTCCTCCATGAAGACAAGTAAGTGTGAATCTCAAGAAGACGACTCAAATAATATGTTTTTGGCTCACTTTAGCTCTTTTGCTTCTGAATTGTACCTAAAATCAAATATTAACTAAAGTGAGTGTCTTAAGCAATTTTAAAGTGTTAATCACTAAATGTTGAGGGTTAAATATATTAATAATTAAGCACATATCATTAATAAATAGAATGATAATAAAAGTTTTGGGGTCTCATACCCCTTTACAAAAATTGCTTGAGATTTATACCTCGATTCCCTTTGTTAGTACTCTACCCCAAAAGATATTTGGTTACGTTGCCTTTTTACATAATTACCATTATGGCAAACTTGAACGTAGGGCCTATAAGTGTATTTTCTTGGGTTATTCTTCTACTAAAAAAGGTTATAAATGTTTCTCTCTTACTTTAAAGCTTTACTTTGTTACTTTGGATGTGACCTTCTTTGAAATGCAGGCCTATCATCTAAAAATACCCATTTAGGGGGAGAGTAGTGAAAGTGAATGGTTCTTTTTTATGAAGAGATCACTCATTGGACTCACTACACTAAGAAATTTTGCCTTTTGCACCTAGCCATGACTCAACCAGACCTAAAAGGGACTGAATCTCCTAAAATACCTATTTTTTTCCTAGTCCTAATCAAACCAGATCTGATTCTTATGAAACCATCTCTGAAACACACAATTTTTGTAACACCAGACCTAAGATACTAGATTTTGACACCACCATTCCCATTGAAGATACTGATATAATTGGTTCTAGTCACAAACCTGATATGAATTATATAGAAAATAATGAATGTGATAAAGAGAAGGATATTAAAATTAGGGTGGATAGATACGAAGACAAAAATCCTAAGGTGCAACCATATTTGTACGTAAAGAAGAAAGGCAAACAGCAGGCTAAATGTGAAGCATAACTAGAAAAATCCATCACAATTCTCGAGCAAGGCTATGAATCAGAACTTACTGCAAATTCCAAGGAGTTAAAATGGCCAATAGCTCTCAGGATGGGACTAAGATCTTGTACAAAGCATCTAATCAGTAATTTTGTTTTTTTATAACAAGTTATCACCACAGTTTAAGGCTTTTGTGACTCATTTATCTACTGAAAAATTGCCTGAAAGTTTCTAGGAAGCAATGAAGGATCCTAAGTGGAGAGAAGCTATAGATGATGAGCTGAATGCACTCAAGAAGAACCAAGCCTAGGTAGTAACAAATTTACCATCGGGAAAAATAGTGGTTGGCTATAGATAGATGTTCACCAGAAAATATAATCCTAATAAAAACATTAAATAGTACAAAGCAAGACTTGTAGCTACAGGTTTCACATAGACGTATGAGATTGAGTACCAAGAGACTTTTGCACATGTAGCCAAAATCAATACTGTTAAGATTCTATTATCACTAGCTGCAAATATTAATTGGCCTTTATATCAGTTAGATGTAAAAAATTCCTTCCTCAATGGTGATCTTGAAGAAGAGGTTTACATGAAAATGCCTCTAGGACTAGAAAGAGCTACACACCCTTAGAGGGTATACAAGCTTAGAAAATCACTCTACGACTTGAAATAGTCACCTCAGGCCTAGTCTGATAGATTTGGAAAGGCAATGAAGAAACTTGGCTACTACCAATGTCAAACTTACCACACCTTCTTTGTTCGATGACTATTGAGTAGAAAAATGACTATTCTTATAGTTTATATTGATGATATTGTTATTACAAGTGATGATTGGGAAGGTATGTATGAGCTAAAAGGTGCTTTGACCCAAGAATTCGAAGTTAAGGATATCGACTATTTGAGATTTTTTTGGGGACGAAGGTGGACAGATCTAGTAAGGGCATTTCAGTGTCCTAAAGGAAATATACATTTGACCTTTTACAGGAAACTGGGATGATGGGGTCAAAGCCTGCTGAGACACCCATGGAATCAACTTATAAATTGAGTTTTAAAGAAGAAGGCACACCAGTGGATACAGGGAGATTTCAAAGATTAGTTGGAAAACTAATCTACTTGTCTCGTACTTGACTAGACATTAGTTTTCTTATGAATGTGTTTAGTCAATTTATGAGCAACCCTTAATAGGAACATATGGATGTAGTATTCCAAATCTTGAAGTATTTGAAAATTACTTCTGGAAAAGGGATTATTCTTCAAGAAAGGTGAGACAAGGAGTATTAAATTATTTACAAATGTTGATTGGGTTAGATCAATGACTAACAGGAGGTCTACAATAAGTTATTATACCTTTGTGTGGGGTAACTTGGTAACTTATAGAAGTGAAAAATAACCAGTGGTTGCCAAAAGCAGTGCATAGGCTAAGTATAAAGCACTAGCATTGGGAATTTGTTAAGGAATGTGGATTCAAAGACTCTTAGCAAAACTTCACATCAAAGTAGAGCCTCAGATGAGGGTGTGGTATGACAACCTAGCAACTATTGGGATTACAAATAATCCTTCCATCATGATAGAACTAAACATGTGGCGATAGATCTTCATTTCATAAAGGAGAAAGTAGAGTGTAGGTTGATTAATCTAACTCACTTTCCCACTAGCAAACAAGTTGTGGACGTTTCCGTAAAAGAACTTACTAGAGTTGGATTTGAAGAGTTAAGCAGCAGTTGGGAATGATAAACATCTATTCGCTAGCTTAATGGGGAGTGTTGGTAGAATATTTTTAGTTTTATTACTTTATTTGTTTCCTTATTTGCTCAATAGTTTATTTCCTAAGATATCATTTTATCTTTTCCATTTTTGGTCCCTATTTTTGTGGGATCTTATTTACTTCTTTATTTTCCTTTGTTCTCGGTAATAATCAAATAATTGAATAACAGACTTGTTACTTATCTTCCCTATATGTATTTTGGCTATTAATGAGAAATAATATACAAAAACTATCCTCCAATTCGTTCAATGATCATAGGTTTATGATATTAATAAGTTTTAATATTTTAACCTTGATATTCTGTAAGTACACGGGTCATTCGTGTAGAACCTAAGGTGTCGATCCCACGAGGAGGGTTAATGTAATCCTAAAATCTAAGGCTAACACAATTCACAATAATTCAAAATGAACAAAACTCAGACAAGAATTTATTCCAATCATGCACTCAATTTCAAGAATCAATTATGAAATAATAACAAAATAGCATATTCAACACCCAATCAATAATTAACCTAAAGAACTACCAATTGAGATAAAGGGAAATTTTATCTATCTTTAATGCTAACCTAATTGATTATAAACTATTGGATTACTAGTTTTAGATGGTCCTAGGGTTGATTACTCTCTCTCAAGTTATAACCATTAACCCTAATTAATAAACCCTAATCAGATTATAAGAATTACAATCTCTCGATTAACAATCTATCTAAGATCTGAAGCTGCCCAAAAACTACCGGGAATCCTATGCAAGATCTTTCTTCGCACAAATTATCGATTTGATTAATTCTTGTTCTATTAAATTACCTAACTCTTGTTAGCACAATTTAATGATTTTCACTTAGTTCACCCTCTCATTTTATCACTGAATTATGCAAATGTAGAATTTAAATCACAATTAATCCAATAAAAATACAATCAATCAAATTTCATTAAATCAAGAATAAAACAACCCGAAAGTGAGTCTAGACATTTCTCAACATTCAAAAATCCCATTCATCAATGGCTATCCCAATTCTATACATTAATAAAATTGAAAACAAAATCAAAAATCCCGTTGGAACGGACAATAGAAGTAGTAACAGCAGGAAACCTCCTATTCTAGGAAGTACTTTGTGTAGACTTCTTCTCCACATCTCTCTTCCTTCTTCTCTTTCTTAATCTCTTGATGCAATCCCTCTAGGGTTTCTCAATTAGTGGCTAATGGAAAAGCTCCCTAATCTCCTTTATGTTTTTCTTTAAATACCTTTTGTGTTCTGAGCAGCCCTAGGAAATCCCTCGAAACTTGAAATTTTTGCTTGTTTGTGCAGCTGCCAAACGTACGCCATGATCGTGACCTTGCATGCCATGATCATGGGCCACATCCAACCCTTTTGTCATGATCGTGGCAAGTAGGCCACAATTATGGGCAATATCTTAAACTTCTGTCACGATCGTGGCTTATATGCTACAATCGTGGGATGGCTCCAATGCTTCTGTCACAATCGTGGTCTATTGTATTGTGGGCCGTTGTTTCGGCCCGAGTGTCTCTGAAACTTCTTTGTTCTTCGATATTGACCCTAAAACACTAACAATCACACCAAGGTACCTCAAAAACATAATATTTAAGCTCAAAGACTTATACTAACCCATAAAAACATTTAAACATATAAACTAAGACAATTATACCCTAAACACATACTAAACAATCAAATTAACACTTAATACATAACAAACTAATCCATAAAACATGATACAATTCACACTTATCAACATCCCCACTCTTAAACATTTGCTTGTCCTCAAGCAAACAAAACAAGAAACACATAACCAATACACAACACACAATGCAGTAATGAGACAATGGCTTTAACTTCATGAAATAAATTTAATCATAAACACAATCATTCAAATTATATCAACTCATTAACATGCAAAATCTATGTCTAGGGGATTTAAACTAAATATACAAATTAATATAGATCCAAGTGTTAATTTATTTACCCTTTTCAATTGCACACATACATTAATAATTCTTTGATTATTCAAACTCTGTAACTACTCCTAAGTACGTTTTCATGAAAAGTCAAGCTATTACAAATTCGGTAGGTTTTATAAAGACATTTTTTTATTTAAACAATGACCTAGTCTTTTAATTGGAGGTAAACATTAGTGATGAATGTCAATCCGGTTACTCGACGAAGTCATTTTTATTAAACTGATTGGTTGAAACGTCATTATAGCTTTTTGACGTGAAGGCACACAAGTGTCAATCTGGTTACTTAGCTATATCACGTTCTCAACTAGCTACTAGCTCTATTCGTAACCCAAGGGCCAACAGAATAGTTATTTATTTAGCAACACATACAATTTTTTATTTGCCTCCCTTGTTGTTTTAGCTACTTGTTTCCATGAAAAATAATAGCAAAATTATTTAAGTTAAAAGGCCTCAAATTATGAATGAATGTGACAATTTAGAGGGTGACAAACTTACACTAAATCCTAATTAAGCTGTATATTTATCTAAAGACCACAATTCACTAATTTTGCGAGCTAATGATTCTTCACAACCTAATAAACTATATTCAAAATTAAATTAATTTCAATTCATCGAAGCCATTGACACATTCAAACAACTTACATCATACAACCTAAACAAACTATCATACAATATGAAAAATTCACACTCAAGGTAAAAATACACAGCCCTCTCCACACTTGAACAACACATTGTCTTTAATGTGAGCAGGGTACACAAACACACCAGGGGAAATAAAACACAATATACGAAAAACATAAGAACAGAATATTAACAAAAATGAAAATAAAAGGTTAGAACACAAAACTGTTTATGGTGATAGAGGTGGTGATGGCGATAGTGTTGAGACCAATTCTGCTTGACATCGAGGGTGTTTCCCTATCTTATAAGTGATTCAAGAGAGCAAAAAAATAGCAATCGAAACCGTTCCAAATCATTCAAACTTATTTAAGAATTTAAAACAAACCTAACTACATAACAATTTAAATTTAACTACTAAACGTGCTAATTTATAGTCGTTAGCTTGACCTTCATCCTTTAAAACTCAGTCAGGATCAATTATGAGTGACTTGCTTCTACCCTTTTTGTTAAACATCAATTTTGTAACCTGTGAGTAAGCTACAAATTGCAAAATGATCAGAAGGACAATTTTGATAAAATTATGAAAACCAATTAATTTCAGTAATGTCCTTTTCACTAACACAACTGTCAATAAAATAGGAAATAACGAAACTCCCTGAATCGTCTATTAAGTCTAGCAGTTAGTTTGGTAAAAAGGTGAGCTGCTCTTATTCTTCCTTATTCACTCCCTTTTCTTCTTCTTCTTTTGCTTCACGAACAGAGACTTTCATAGTTTCTTCAAAATAAATGTTCGTTGTCAACTGTTCTTCATCCTCATGCTCTTTAGAAGATTCGAACACATCAATTATCTTGAATGAGTTACTTTCCTTCGGATTCTTTAATACATCATTCATGTTGAATGTCACTTGGTCATCATTAATTTGAAGGATAAGGTGCTTTTCGTGGACATCTATTAAATATTTTTCAAATGTCACACATGGTATATCATAAACTGGTGAATAAAAGGGAGGGTTGACATTATTTTCTTCATCCTCTTCTTTGATTTCTTGGTCTTCTCTAAGGTTGGGTTTAACTTGATTTCTCACTGATTCTTTTAGCTCTAACCCATTCTTAAGTGTGATAGCCTCATATTGGTCTCGTAGGTTTAATTCCATATTTCTCAGAGAGTCTTCCACACTTCTCTTACAAAATTCACGGGAAAGCTGTCTTACTCGAATCTCCAGGTTGTGAATAAAAGCGGCATGATTTTCCATTACTCGATCAACTTGCTCTTCCATTCTCTTCTGGTTCTCTTCCATGTCTATTAGCTTATCCATGATTTTGTCTAATTTAGAATCCCATAAATTAGACTCATCTTACTGAAATTTTGATAGGCCTTGATGTTCTAAGTGAGTCCCTACATTGTTAGATCAATAGAAATCAGGGTGGTTTTGTAACCCCGAAGTGTACAACTTCATATACGGATGATGATTTCCCCAACCAAATTAGGGCTCATTGAAATCCACAAGAGTCCCTTGCTCCCTATAATATACATCCTCTATGATCGTTCTTTTTATCTCCTCTTAGCATTCAGCTCTTGAGATGTCTCATTCTCACTCTAAGATGCCTTGATGTGTCTCCAGTTAGACTAAAGAACTAAACTAATTGCCTCCCCAGTAATGACGCCAAAAACTTGATCGTTGGTTTACGCTATGAAAAAGTTTTACTATCTTTAACCTCGATATTTCTGCAAATGCACGGGTCGTTCACGTAGTACCTAAGGTATCGATCCCACGATGAGGGTCAATCTAATCCTAAAATCTAAGGCTGAACTAAATTGTAACAATTCAAAATAAACGACTAATGCAGAAAATTAATTAATCAAACAATCAATTACGAGAATTAAAATTTAAAAATATAAAAAATGATAGCAGTTTGCACAACCCAATCGAAAATCAACCTAGGAACTACCAATTGAGAGAAATGGGGTTTTATCCGACCTTAATGAAACTCTAATTAATATGCAATTATCGAATTACTGGGTCTAGACAGTCCTAGGATAGATTACTCTCTCTCGAGTTATAATCTTTAACCCTAATTAATAATCCCTAATTTAAATTATGGAATTGTGATCGCTCGACTCACAATTGACCCAAAACCTAAACTAATTCTAAAATTGTCTAAAAACCTACCAAAAACCTATGCACGATCTCTCGCTACATAAATTTAACGGTTTGATTCAATTCTTTATCTATCAAACTACCTAACTCTCGTTAGCCTAATTTGATGATATTCACTTAGTTCACCCTCTCAGTTTGTTACCGAATTATTAAGCACAGAAATTGAATCACAAATAATTCAATAAAAACACAATAAATTGAATTTCATTAATATTAAAGACAAAAATCCTAAAGGTGAGTATAGAGAAAAACTCAACATTCAACACACCCTATTGTCAACAACTATCTCAACTTTATACATCAATAAAATTGAAATAATCAGAAAATACATCGGGAATGGAATAGTAAAGGTAGTGACGGTGGGAAATTTCCTATTCCGGGAAGTACTTCGGGTCAAGCTTCTTCTTCGTGTCTCTCTTCCTTCGTCTCCTTCCTTAATCTCTTGATAAACTCTCTAGGGTTTTGGAATTTGGCTGATGCAAAAGGCTCTTCCTTGGTTACTTCTTCTGTACCTTAATGTTGTATTTATACTTTGGAAGCCCTAGGGTTGATTTGGGGTCGAAACGGTCCAAAAAATCTTACAAAAATTGAGTTTTTGTGTTAGCCCGATGCAGGCCATGATCATGGCTCTGCTTGCCACGATCGTGGCCAGTGTCTAACTCTTTTTGTCACGACCGTGGCCCAAAGTGCACGATTGTGGTCAGGGTCCTGTCAGCTCACCTCTTTCTATCTGGGCCGTGTTTTTTGCCCGAAACTCTTCGAAACTTCTTCGTTCTTCACTGTTTATCCTCAAACACTAACAACCATATCAAGGTACCTAAAAAATATAACATTTAAACTCAAAGACTCATACTAACCCATAAAAACACTTAAACATATAAACCATCACAATTAAAACCTAAATACACATTAAACACTCAAATTAACACTAAATACTTAACAAATTAAACCCTAAAACACAATGCAAATCACAATTATCACCTTACAATGTACATCTTCCTCATTTTTCATCATCAATTCACATTATGCATACACATTTAACATCCGAGAGTTCATTTAAACCATCAATTTGCAAAAGATATTCAAAATTTCACAAACTTTCACCAAGGATAGGGCATTTCAGTTTTGGATTAAGGAAGCTTCTCCATGATTCATTTCATTCATCTAAACCATGTTTCATGCATATTCAAGTATGGAGAACAACATATCTTAACACCAAACTCAAAATCATAATGTAGAGAGAGATGAGACAAAATTTACCTAAACTTT
>JANZXP010003067.1:0-14794 GCA_027576715.1 Erythroxylum flavicans | reverse complement strand
AACACACTTGTCAAAGACATTCTTTTGTTTCTAACATTATTATTATTTGATTGTCATCAAAATTAGTCATCGTAAAGTCCTCTTGACTTAACAAGTTGAAGTTACCACTAGGCTCTAGGATTCATCCTATATTTCATATTTGCCTTCTTAAAAAAAAAGAAAGACCTGTTCTGGATGGCGTTACTGACATTCCACCAGTCAATGACGACGGAGAACTCATTCTTGAGCCGGAAGGTATCTTGGATACTCGTTGGGTCAAAAGTGGGAAATGCTTTGTAAAAGAGAGTTTGATCAAATGGAAGGGGTTACCTATAGAGGAAGCTACTAGGGAAAATTCTGCTAATATTCAACAGAAATTTATTAACCCTAAGGACAAGGTTGTTGTCGATGGGGGGAGCAATGATACATGCAAGCAGCCATGTATGCAGCCATCTGTAGCAACTGAAGCTGTGCCACGTCGTTCAACAAGAATGGCAAAACTGAATCCTAAATATTAAGAGCGAAGCAGCTTTATGAATAGCATTACGCATACATGAATAGTGCTATGAAGGAGAAAATAATACAGAAGAATAAGTCTGCAGCTAATCCCTTTTATTTCTCAATTTATTTTTTTTAATTTCCAGCTTGTTAATCCCGTACATTAAGGGATGTTTGTTGATCTTTCAGTTGTATAAATTCAGCTAAAAAATAATGAAGTAAACGGACTTCTACATCCACACAAAGTGTTACAGTTAAGTTCTTTTCTTAAAAGAACACATATCCTAAATACTATCTAACTCCACGTTCTTGCTGACTCTGATTGGGACCGCTTCACTATTTGTGTTGAGTATAAGAATACTTTGTTTTCATCTACTACTTATTTCCTCTTCAGAGTATTTTTTTGGTGTTTTGTTGAGTGACAATCATACGTTTGAGACTTAGATTTATTTCTTTTTAAATATTTTTGTGGGTTTTGCTTGATTATTGTTTATTAGGGCAATAATTTGATTTTTTGAGGTCACGAGATTTTTATATTTTTGATAATTTGGGGCTATTTTAGGAATATAAGCAAGTGGAGAAACCCTTAAAGTATCAAAAAGTATAAAAGGAAACCAAAAACACTAAAAGAGGCGCCTAGAACATCTAAAGAAGAGATCAAAGAGGCAAAATTTCATAAGAACAAAGCTACTTAATTTTCCAACTTAAAGAAAAGAAAAAGAAGACATCCAGAATTCAAACTTCTCTTTTATTTTTTTGTCTTTCCTTGTTATTAAATGTTGATTATGATCAATTTAGGATATAATTTGGCTATAGATTGCTAAATTTATTTTAAGAATTACTGTTAAATTGTTCTGTTAAACTTTTACATTCTTAATTTAATAAAGATATATTTTGTGGTATTTATTTTATTATATTTGAATTGAACTGAGAGATTAGGTTGTATAGTCTGTGTTACATTGCACAACGAGAACTGGTACCATAATACACTTATAAATATCATATTGATAGGAAATTGAAGAGAGATCTTAGTTGTTTGTTAGTTACCTATAGGATTGCTTCAAATCCAATTGGATAGTTAGAAAGAGTTTTAAGAGATTGAGAGGTCAACTGGGATTACTTGGTTAGATCTTGAGAGAGGGTAATCATAATTATTAAATATTTAAGGTCGAGTATTATTAAATCAAGAAGCTAAAATGAAAACAAAACAAGGATAGAAATAATTCCTAAGTTATCATCATTGATTAATCAATAAATTCACTACTGCTTGTTAATTATTCAATTATCAATTTTCTTTAGTTTAATTATTTTCTAGTTTCATTATCATATTATTTACCTTAAACAAAGTGTTATAAGAATTTTTAGGTGTCCAAAACAATCCTCGTGGGAACGATACTATTTATACCATAAAGATATGACCTGTAGTAGATCCATAATCAAAACCGTGTTTGCAATGTATACTTGTGATATAAATAGATTTAAAATTCTAAACAATAAGTTTTTGACATTATTGTCGGGGATTGTAATTTAGAATCTAATGCAATTTGAGTTACTTTGCTTTAAAGAATTTAACATTTTTCTTGTGTGATTGCAAGTGCATAAACATAAGGACTATAAGGAGTTCTAGCAAGCTCAAAACACACAAGTTTCTGATATCAGCAAGAAAGAGAGAGAAATTTGAAAAGCAAGATGTCAAAAGCTATAAAAAGACCAATGACATAAGAAGGGAACCAATCACTACAAAAAAATAGGTTTTAGCAATGAAAATTACCGATAGAGGATAAAGATTTTTCATCGGGAAACAAATTTGATGACGAAAATTACTAATGGAAAGAGTCATCGGAGAAATGGCCTTTGGTAAATTTTAGCGAAGGAAATAAGGAATCTGTCAATAAATTTAGCGACGGAATTTTGTATTTCCATCGGTAAAACTTGATAAATTTATCGATGGTTTTACAATATTCCATCACTAAATTTGCGACAGATTCCTAATATTCTGTCGGTGAATTTACCAACAGTAAATTATAAGCCCGTCACTAATTTTACTGACAGAAAGCATTATCTGTCACAAAATTTTTACCGACAATATTGTAATTCTGTTGAGAAATATAGCTATGTAAATTTCAACTACCATTTCTTACTTCTTACTCGAGTTTTCTGTTGATAATGTTTTAATTTTTTTGCACATTTAATTTCTGTAAATAATACAACATTGATTGATAAATATAAAGTAAACATTATTCTGATTGGTCATATAATAAAAATATTATAATGTACACAAATAAGTATCTTGAAAATAACTGTAAATTAAGAATTCATACAAAAACTTAAGAGTAGTAGACTATCAAATATATTCACTTATCCATGAGCTATATAGGTGGTGAAGGTGGATGCTCTGACTGTTGCAATGAGGTCTTGTCCCTCCCCTTTAACTTATCCATCTCATTACGGAGCTGAGTTGTGCACTTCATCAGCCTCTCTACTATATTCTCAAGCTGAATGACTTTCTCATTTGATGCGGACCGCCTTCTAAGTCTTGCTGTAGAGGATTACGAATAAAATGTGTTTGCAAATGAACCTAAGTCGAATATCCTTCCACGGCGGTCCCTACCACCTATTGCATTAATATATGCCTGACTCTTATCAACATTTTCAAAGTTTTGACACTATCGTTCAATGCTTTCTTATATTTGATTCTATAATTATAATTGTTTGTGTTGATAAGTGATAATTTTTAAGAATTAATATTAAACTATAGATTTTACATACATAAAGTTGTCTATTGATGAAGGTCACATCATCATGCTTCTTGGTGTGAGTGTGCAAAAAAAGCTAGCGTGGTGTAGGCTTCCTGCCCATAGACTTTTCCTGCATCAGAATAAATTGTTATAAGTGAAATACAATTTACAAAAATTTCGGTAGAGTTTCCTTTATTTTTATGATATTTACCCTTGTTAGACAAAAAAATTAACTCAACAATACAGTCATTAATGGCACCAAACATTGATAACATTCTTATTTTCTATAACATATATATTTTCATTCTAAATTTCATACATGGAATTATATTGAAATCAAATTTCGTACATCTAAGTACAAAAATTAGAATATAAGTGTAAAGTTTTGATACTTACAAGTTGAAGTGCATGCTCTTGGTGGGTCAAAGATTCTTCAGTGTGTACAGGTAGACTCTCTCTGTTCGGTCCTCCATGTCTGTTGGCAGAATTGCGCTCTAAAATGGATATTGCCTCAGGTGATGTCCAATACTACTGCTAACAACTTCATATTTTTTCAGATATATATGGTGCTTGTACACCATTCTTGTGTATCAAACCAAGAAAGTCTCTATAATATGTATGAGCTCGTCTCTTCCATACATTATTACATCATCAAATTTTGAATCCCAAAAAAATTCTTTCTGAAAAAAAGAAAATTGTGCTGTAAGTACTTATAGACGACGATATTTATCTAATTAATGTAAAAAATTAGATAAAATAAAAAAGATTAAAGAATATATATTTTTTACCTCAAACTCCTGATAATAAAAGTCCTTTGTCGCCTAAGAGACATTCTTCCATATATAACCTTTAAGATCTATCCTCTCCTTAAACTTAGATGAAATATTTTTGGAGTTTGTTCCAGACGGAACCAACCTAATGTATAAGCATTTTTAGATCATTTTCAAATTAAAACATATAACTTAAGTATAAACCTATGGTGTTACCATGCATGAATTACAAAATTTTTAGAACTTCACTTATAGATTGTTGACAATTGTTATGTAAGTTCTTCCATCAACTCCCTTAGCTCCAGGCTAGAGGCTGCCTTTGTTATCCGCAACGTTTACCCCTAATATCTCTGTTAGTGTAAGGGTGGTGGATGGTGTAAGACTGGTGATGGTGCAGAAGGGCTACTGGATTGTAACACACCACATCCACCGAGCATGTATCCGTATATCCGAGGACATTCAGACATACACCCTGTGAAAGCGACGCGTTAGATCAGTAAAACTGAACTCATTACAAATTTTTTTTCTCAAACATCACACTCATTTTTTCGAAAACTAAAAATCATTAATGACTCATTTTATTTATAACAAATTCAATCATAATTGTCACAAACAATATACACATTTCAGAATTCCTATAATCATTTGGGCCCTTTACAAATTCGAAACACTTTCAGTCATTACATATCATAATGATTCACACACACATGGTACAATATTTGCAGAATACATAATTTAATACAAAAATAACAGGAAACGTATGCAGATGCCAACTGATCCTGACCTCTATCTCTTATTCGACTTCAGCAGCTATATTTCTAGTTTGTCTAACTGGGTATCTCCTCTAAGCTTGAAACAAGTTGTAATTTTGTTGGGTTTGTGAATTCAGTGAGCTACCCATCATCGATGGCTCACTTATAACACTTAACACATACTGTTCATGTAATCACATAATTCACATCACTTCATTAATTCATCATGTAGCATCAATCAACACTTTATTCATTTATTTCACATTTCACATTTGAACAATTTAAACAGTTCATTTCAATTATTTAAATATACATATCAATTATATATGCAATGCTCATAAGACTCACTTTCAATTATTATTGTTACGACTGAGTGCCTATAACTGTCCTATATCCATTGTGGATACCGGGCTCATTAATAACTATCCCTTATCCGTTGGAGATACAGGGCTCATTTTACATAGTGAGCCAGAGACTCTTGCCACATTCTGAGCTTTAAGCTCTTTTTCACTTTTTGAGCTTTAAGCTATTTTTCGATGGCTACTCCGGTCACAACAGCCTTTATCTTTTCATTCATTCATATAATGAAATGCATCGCCTGTATTCAGTCAATCAATCGTGCTCAATTTTACATATTCATATTCACGTTCACATTCTCATTCACATTTATCATCGGACTTTGGTCCGGCATTCAACATTAAAGTTGAGATTTACTTATTCAGTCAAATTCACTCTCAATGAGCACTTCCAATGAGTTTTTCATGCATCGAATGCCTCAGACATTTAATGTCCATAATCAAAGCATCCATATCATATAACAATTCAAAACAGAAATTAAAATAAACAATTAAACATGTGAGACCATCTAGGGTACTCACAGTACGCTCCAAATTAGCATTAGCTTCCATGATCCGAAAATGATTGAATGCTGATGTTCTATCCTGTATATCAACATTATCCAATATACATATTACACACACATTATTAATTACACAATCACATAAACATTCTATTACACACATCTATATATGTGTGATGTACACAATTAATGCTCATATTGACTATTCTAGGTATGTTTCTTTAATCACATCACTTGATCATTAACCACATCATTATGTATGTGTCTAGCTTATTCTTAGGTTTACACCTCAAGAAGACTTGGTTATTCTAATATCATAAATCCATCCCTCATCATTTCTTTTCTAGCATTATATGCTCTCATAATATCCAATTCGCATTCACCTTTACTTAATACATATTACTCAACTCTTTTGAATCGCAATTACAACCATATGAATATCTTCATTCCCATTATACTCATGCTTTTGGTACTTTGATATAAACAATTCACTCACTAAGTTATAACCTCAATTATCACCTCACACGTATCACACATTTAGTCACTTAAATCCAAGCATCATTTTAGGTTCAATTCAAGCTTCATTCAAGCCTAACTAAGTCTAAATGCATCATAGTTAATCACCTTATCCTTAACTAGTTCAACCATTGCACAAATCAAAACATTTCCATGTAAAAGAACTGCCCACGATCATGGTGGTCCTTGCCACGATCGTGACAGAAACTAATCTTGCATTTTTTTTGCAGTTCTCCAGTTTTTCTTAGGACAGATTTCAGGTCAGATTTGTATGGTCATTTTGACCTAGAAAATGACGTTTTTATACAATAATGTCTTCTAATAAAATGTTCCTCTATGTCTTTAGTTTCAAAAAAACAAAAATAATTCAATTTGGTTCATTATTCCATAAGTTATGCTCCAAATACTACAACTATGCACGTTCAAAATTTTGGCTAGTGCATGATCATACATGTACACTCCAACTTGTAAAACTCATATCTCTCAATTATGATATCCAAAAATTACAAAATTTATACCAATATAAAGTTAAGAGAATAAGATACAACTTTTATGAAGATAACTTTGTCTGATTCAGCATACATTAATACAGTTTATTCGATAAAGCCAGGACACGATTTTTGTCAAAGGTAGTGCTGCAGCCTATGCTAGAACTCAATTTCAAGCCAAATTTCAAGGCCCTTAAAGACAGAATTCAAATTCAATTCTTTCATGAAAATTGTAGCCTTATGTCTTTAGTTTAATTTAGATTAAAATCTATCCAATTTGGATATTCACAGATCAAGATATGGCCACAATACAGATGTATGTATAGCTAACATATTCCAGCCATTCTCTTCCAATTTTCCAGATTTGTTAACTCTTTCATATGTTACAACCAAACCATCTTATGCTTAGTCCATCATTTCTACTTCATTTCCTCATGAAAATCACTTCAAATCTATCTCAAAGACTTCCATCAAACAAAATATGCATAATTGTTCATCAATCATACAAAAACAAGACATAAACACATTCATTTCTTCATGATCATTTTATCACCAAACTATCATCATATATGCTTCTATTTAAACAACCTGTGGAGATTAATACATTACTTACTTCTTTATCTCCAATCTTCTTCAAATCACCATGAAACCCTAGCTTCCAAGCTTTTCACGATCATCTTATATATGCAAGATCAAGATGGAATAGAAGTACGTTTCATCAACAAGAAGAAGAGAACAAAGTGTTGAAATAGTGAGGTAAAGGATGATAGCACAAAGCTCAACGCAAGGAAAGTGAGAGTGAGAGTGTTGTAGCTTGAGAGAATAAAGAAGAAGATGAGAGTATTTTGCTTAAGTGAAAGACAAAGGAGATGGTCATTTAATTGGATCAGAGGTTATAAGCAAGGAGGTTAAAATGCTTGGTGAATGTCGTGACATATGTCATGACACTCACCACTTAATAACCAAATTAAATGCTAATGCCTTCTTGCTTATGCTACTATATATTTCTTAGTAATCAGTTCATTTGTCTCCAGTTTCTAATCCAATTGTCTTCCAGTTTTTTATGACACTTGTCATTAAATCTTAATGTCACTTATTAATAATTTCTACTGCCATTTGACATTTATTTCTAATGTCATTTATCAATTGTCTTGCTACTTGGCATTTTTCCTAGTCTATAAATACCCAAAATCTCAGAAAATTCTCAAATTTTACCAAAAATTCTAAATCTATAATTTAATTCACCAATCAATTTTCAGAACAAAATATTATCATTTATATACGAAAAATGTCAAACGAGTGTATGAACAATCATTGTAATGTGTGGAATAATCAAATTCACATGTATGCATGCTATATTATGCATAAGCATGAAATACAATTCCCTAATTTTTTTTATTAACGCCTATCATGTTCAATATTCTAGGATTCATACCCTTAACATGGAAAAATAGGATGTTACACGAGGAGTGATAGCTAAATAGCATTGAAATCGATGAATTCTAGAACGTGTTGTTTTTGTTATTGATTCTACCCTTTGAAGCCTCATCAAACACAAGTCTATTCTTTCAGTCTACGTTGCTTTTTGCTCTCGAAGACAGTTCCTATTCCACCTTTTGGAGTGCACTAAAGTTGCTGGAGGAGGAGGCGTTAACCCTGGGGTCAAATTTCGTTGTCCTGCTGCACTGTATAGGGAGAATTTTTGACTTAAGGCAGTGAACTCTTTCACAAGATCTTCCGTTCAAATAAACCGTTCCAATTTTAATTATTACTGCTATTTTCGCTAACAACTTAGACATGACGAGAAGAGCTATCATAAAGTGATTCCCTCATATAGCATATAGATACATTTACAGATAGCATTATAAGGTTAGCATATACGTAAAACTCATCTCAATCCCTTTACTTATACATGCAACTACCAATTATAAAATTAAACACAATCCAAGGTAATATCACCAACCCCATACCCAGTAAAGTTTACTATCATCTCCCTTTTGTTCACTATAAGCCATAAATATGTTCCTTTCTTTTAAAACATTTATAACATCTACATCTTTTTTTATAATTTTTTTAAAACCACTTAAAGAGATTGCAAAATCCTCTCACGTGGAACAGACCATGAGACACTAAGACCATTTAATCAAAACAGCGATGCATAACAACAACACCATTTAGACCAAAACGACAACGTTCATAATGAATGAACAAGGGCTTTTACACTTTGGGTATAACTACCTCCTTCTTTCCGGAGAGTTTGAGAAGTTTCTCGAAATGGTAGGGGTGGCAATGGTGAAAGCTCTAGCGATTAAGAGATTTTGCTTGTCTTCCTCGTGGATTTGCTACGTTTTATTGTGCAGCAAGCTTCTCAATCACAGGTAAACATACTCCTCTTCGTGTTTACGAATTCTTTTGAAGTTAGGGCAAGTTTGCATCCCTACAGACTCTACTCTTGCTAATCCTCTTTGTGTTAGGGTTCAATAGGAACGATCTTCTCTGTGGGGACCATCCTTCTGTCAGATCCTTCCTGCATTGAAGATCATCAAGCTTGTTCTCTTCTCAGGTAATCTCTACAACACAGTATATTCTCCTTCTTCTAAAAAGGGTTTACTCAAATAACTCGCTTTCTGTTTGATAACAGGGAGGCAGCATATTGGACCCCAAATTTTTCTTAGAATTTATTTTATTAAATAAGCAAGCATGTATATAAGTTAGAATTTATGAATTAGAAAATTTTTGGACTTAGTATGGTTTATTATTAATATTGTATGTTAGCATGGATGAAAGTTATAGAATAAAAATGAAGATAAGGAGGTAGTCGGAATTAGAGGCAATAAGAAAGGGTAAGATGGGAAATTAAAATTTTTGTTTTAAACAAATAAGACAAAAGAGAAGAAGAGTCATGTGTGTTAAGGAAAGAGAAGAAGTAGAAAGTTGTGGAAGAGACTAGAAGGAGAGAAGGAGAAAGAAAGGGAAGAAGAAAGAAAGAAAGAAAAAGGAGAAAGAAGAAGAAGGGAAAGTTTAGGTGAGTTCTTTTGGTATTCTTTGTCTATTCTTTTTGTTTTGATAGACTAAGGAAGTAGAGAAAGTAGGTTTTATATGAAGAAAATGAAGAGAGAGAGGGAGAAGAAGAACAAGAGCTTTATCTTTTTGGATTCTTATAACTTTAGTTAGATCTTAGTTCTATGGGTTAGAAAAATCAAGAATAGATTAAGCTTAAGTTTATTCATAGATAGTTAGGTCTAAGGAAAGCTTATTTGTTATATTGAGTAAATGAATATATATATGTGTGGTTGAAGGGAATCAAGCTAGTCGAAGTTAAGAACAGGAAGAAGAACAAGCTTGATCTTGGAAGTATCAAACAAATAGGTGGGTAATATGTTTATGGTTTTAGTGATGATGAACTGAAATAATTGAGTGTATATGTGTTAAATATGGTTGTTTTGAACCATTGTGGATGTGGGAAAAATGGGTTATGATTTATGAACTTGTTATGCTTGATCGATTTTACTGCTTTGTGTTAATGAAAAATAGAAAAAAAATAAGAAGCGTGAACTATGATTAAGTTATCAAATATATATATATATATATGCATTTGAATCTGTTTATATGGGCATGAGAGGAACCCGTTTCGTTAGTCACGTGCAAGATGACCTATAGCCTTCTCCCAGCTGCCCGCTTGAGGTCACGAGATCTTAAGAAATCGGACTCGTTTTGTTTTACGGTGAAACTTTTGGTTTCTCCGTTTAGTTCCACGGAACTCTCGAGCCATTATGTTGTACATTGCATTTTGATATGTTAAGCCATGATGCAATTTGAGTGTTATGCTTCGATGATAAATTACATCTAATATGTTCTATGTGATGATGTGTTGAATTATGAGATGTGAGTTATAATTGTAAATGATGAAATTTCATTGCTAGATTAAGATAAGAAAAACATGCCTATATGAGTATTCGTATATGTTTGTGTGTGGTTCATTATCACTGGCTATAAACATATTAGCCACTGAGCTTTTCGACTCACCCCATAAATTTTCTACTCCTCAAGTGAACAATCAGCAGATCATAATTGAGCCTTGCAAAGTTTTGGCAATTTCCAAGAATTCCAGGCTTTTTGTAACTAAGTTAGTGAGGATCCTTTTTTGGTTACTTTAGAAGCATATCAACATAAACATTTCTGTATGTATTTTGTAATTGTGATACTGATATGACATTTTGATATGAAGTATGAAGATGTGCATCAATTTTGTTGTTGCAAATTGACAGTGAAAGTTGTCAGTGAAAGAGCAAAAATTTCTCTGATATATGTATGTATAGATATATATGCAAATTCTTTTTCTTCTGTTAATTTGGCTTTGTGTTGAATGTTGGGAGATCTTTGGATGGACTTGTTTGAAGTAAACTGTTTATCAAAGGAGTGTTGTATGTAGGGAATTGAATGTTGGTTTGGGTCCTTTGGAATTTGCATTAGAAATGTATGTGAACAGATGAATGGAAACTAGAGAATAGGATAAAATGTGATTTGAAACTTTAAGGAATAAAATGCAATTGATATAGGTAGAATTAGGCTAAGTTGTCTTCATAAAAGTTGTAGATTATTCTTTTAGCTTTCTAATGGTATAAAGATTGAAATTTTTAGACTTCAGATGCAAGAGTTATGGTCTTTATAAGATACTAGTATTGGTGTACAAATTTTTGACTGAAATGGTAATCTTTACTTAAATGATTAAACTGTATCAATATAGGCTAAATTAGACAGAAAGTTGTAGATCTTTTTCTTAGCTTTCCAATATTATAAAGTTTGAAATTTTTGGACTTTTGGATTGAAAGTTATGTTGTTTAGAAATGAGGATGTTCAATTGGGAAGTCGCGATCGCGACAATCCCAGAATTTCACCAAAGTCACGATCGCGACATAGCACAATCGCAACAATCCCAGAATTTCACAAAAGTCGTGATCGTGACACAGCACAATCGTGACTCCCCTCATTTTCTTGCTACTGTTCACCATACGCACGATCGCGATGCCTCTCTCTCACGGGCGTGAGAGATGCAACTCACGCCCTTAACTTTTTCCTCTGCTTCTAAACCATTAATTTAAATACTATTCATCCTCTTGTCTTTACAATCACAGGCGTGAGTGAAGAGTCATGCCTGTGACTCTTTCCCTTTTGCATTTGCTTTTAAAACTCTTTAAATCAATATTTATAAATTGTTGGGTATTGTTTTTACTTCTCCTATGGATTTTATTTATTTAATATAATTATTAATTATCCATTTATTTATTATCTATTATTTATTCTATTATTAATTAATTGTTTATATTAATTCATAATTTCTTATAATTTAATTTCATGTCTAAAATCATTTTATGACATTTTAATTATTATTTACTTATATCAGAAAAGTTCCAACACAAATTTTCCTTGTCTAAAATTTAATCAAATTAAATGTTATATTTTATTTTATTGCTAATTTCCTAAATCTATTTATTATTAATTCCAATAAATCCCAATGGTGGCACTTAGGCACCATAAAATCCATATCGAGACCTGGGGCCAATAGTAATGACATATCAGTGTTCTTTCAACGATGTAAGCTGATTAGTGCTGCCAAAACAATTGCTCTTCGTACAGAAGGGCTAGAGATTGCACATTGGTATGCGCTTATGAATTGTCATAAGATTGGGCCCTTTATTGAGTAAGTTTTTCTAACCTATTGTCGAATTAAGATATGTACTAAGTAGAGATATTTCATATAATCTTGATTGAATTTTTTTGGATCCATAGTGAGCACATGGATGAATTGAGACAACAAAGTCCATTATATGTTGACAGGAGACATAGAGAACAATTTTCTTCATAGTTAAAGCATCGGGTTAGAAGAATGTTTGTACGTGGTCTACACTAATAATTATATATTAGTAACTAATTTTCATTTGTTGTTATAGATGACAACATTAAGTAGCTCCCGTGAAGGAAGTATCTTTAAGTCTTTGTATGCATTAGCATGTGGACCTCATAGTTTGGTGCAGAAGTACACTGTATGCAATACAAATGGCATGCAATTTTGCACTGAAGCCTGTGATCTACATAAGGTTACACAAAATAGTGGTGTTACAGTGTAAGGAAATTATGGGGAAGATAATATTACATTTTATAGGGTTCTTACAGATATTATCGGGCTTGAATATGTTAGGGTTAAAAATGTTGTGCTTTTCAAGAGCAAATGGTATAATCTTGCAAATTTGAATATGAGGGTCAATGGCATTGTAAAAAGCATCAACATAACTAAGTTTTGGTACAAGGATGACCCATTTATTTTGGCAAATCAAGCGAAGTAAGTCTTTTATATGGAAGATTTGTTATTCGGTCCAAATTGGCAGATTATGAAAGAATATGAAGTTAGACGTGCATATGATATCCCTTCGCTTAGTAATGAAGAAGGTTCAAATGATGTTGAGGAGTCTGATGAAGTTCCAGTGGAAGTCGAGGAATGCTCCTTAGAGTTTCTAGATCGAAATGATATTCCATATGATGTACTAAATAATATTTTATTAAATTTTGAGCAACGTTTCAATGATGATTTGGATGACTTAGAGGCAAGCAGTAGTGAGAATAAATGTGATATTGTATTGGAAGAGTCCACCGATGACGATGTTGAATAAATTCTTATTATGTAATTGAACCTTTGTTGTTTTATCTTCATTATTGTATGCAGATTTTATTACAGATTTATATTCAACACGAAGATAGCACTTCCATTTCACCATTTCTTTATATGCAGCATCCATGCTTCTCTTTGACTTGAATGCATCTTCTCTAGCATAAGAAGCATCTCTTTCATACTTGGTACTTCTTCTTGTAATAACTTAAGGTCGTTCTTAGAAACCTCAATAGTAGTTACTGTTGCTTTATGTTGGCAAGAATCATTGTCAAATAGCAACTTCTTGTTGTCATTGATGTGAATGAGCTTTTCAGAACATAGGTCTTCACCCATACACCCCTCTACTTAGGAAAGTTTAGATGAGAGGTGTATGAATTCCTTTACACCTTCCGCAAAACACTCATAGTCTAGTGATAGACGTTTGAAGGTTTCAAAATTCGCTTTTGCAATATTTTACATCTTCTCATGATTAACCATATTTATGAATTCGAGAATGTAAACCAACCCCTTACCATATAAATAACCGTTACTGTGATTTTTAATCTCATTACCGTAAAATATAAAATATGAAATGTACTATGGTTATGTATACTCATTTATCTATGTTTTGCATACCAATGTACTATGGTTCACTTCTGAAGATTATTTATTAACTTCTATTTAGATTAATAAAAAGTGTTGCAATAGAGGACTGTTTAATATATGGACTTTTTTATTTTTGGCAAGTTACTTTTTTTATATGATTTAGCACAATACATTTAAGTAACTTATGCATGTAGCTTGTTCATGTATAAACTTTAACTGTCATAATTCTTGGTGTGACACTAAATATATGTTGCTGCTATAAATATGGACAAAGATGCTAGCTTTAAATATAATAACCTTATAATTATTTCATTCAATTAGTTGATCTATTGCTTAATATTAATGTCTCTTAAATTTGTTGATGCATTCATTTATTTTCATATATGTTTTTATTGTGTATAACAGGAAGGACCAACTCCTGCTTTCGTGAAGGCTGAAGTTCCATGGTCAGGTCGAAGGGGAAATCTGTCTTTTACCGGGTAACCATAAAAATTATATCTGAAATCCCTCTTTTTAACCATCTTTTTTCTTGTAGCAATACATGGTTTTTTAATACTACTGCTTTAATTCATGAAATTATTTAAATCAATTTTTGTCGAATTCTAAAAATAAGTTTTTTCCAATGCAAATCACTAATTCATCCCCTTTCTTGCATCAGTTAGTTCCATCTATATTGGCATTTTTCAAAAGCTTAAAAGGATAGTCACAAAGCTGACTTCTTATTGTAAAGCCCTAATTAAATATACCATACATTTACATTTTGTTTCCTTAGGTTACTGATAGATATATCACATACTACTTTCGTGTTGGTAGTCCTATTACCTTTGTATAATTACTTATGTTGAAGGTTTTCTAGCCCATTACACAAACATAAGAACATATGCTTGTATTTTGTTAAGAATATGATGGAGAATCAGAAATGCAAAGACCCAAAAACATTCT
>JANZXP010002947.1:0-14802 GCA_027576715.1 Erythroxylum flavicans | reverse complement strand
AAGAAGGATTGCGGATTCAGCTAGTTGTCACATATGTGGAGCTGATGAGACAATTCTACACGTGTTAAGAGACTGTCCGAGAAGCACACAAATCTGGAAAAAGCTGAAATCTTCCCTCTTAAGCTCTTTTTGGACAGAAACTAATCCAACAATATGGTTATTCGCTAACTTAGACTGTTTCACGTTTCAGGGTTTATCATACTGGAATATATGTTTTGCAATCACAGCATGGAAAGTATGGACCGCAAGAAATGCAGAGATATTTCAAGATCAACCAACTACAGATGCTTGCCTATTCATTTCCATACAAGCCACAATCAAAGAGACTCACAAAACATTCTTCATGGCTAGGACTCAAGATGCTTCATTACATTCAGCAAGAAACGATATCGGAATAGCACAAGAAGATGGACCAGCAAACTCACCTAGTGTTAACATTGTTCAAGCCATACCAGAATCAAACAGCTTCTCACTACTTTCAGATGGCGCTGTATGCCGGAACTCGGGAATTGGAGCTGCTGCTGGAATTATCACTGATGCAAATGGTAGATGGTTAGTGGGCTTCACGAAAAAGGTGGGAAGAACTAACCCGTTACTAACAGAGTTATGGGCAATCTTATTAGGTTGCAACTTAGCATGGGAAAAGGGAGTTCGAAAGCTAAAGGTCTATTCTGATTGCCAAGAAGCAATAAACCTATTAAATGCAATGGAGGACAAACCTGCTCCAACACTAGTCCTTTTAATTCGCCAGCTTGCAACAAAGTGGAACGATTTGAAGTTCTTCTTCATACCTAGGTTAGAGAACAGCCAAGCGGACTCTCTTGCCAAATTCGGTCTCTCAAACACCACGTTCGCACGATATATCTTCAACTCGCCGCCCTCAACAGTACCCCTCGATCAATCGACAGTCAATCAAAGCTCCACGCAGTTGATGCATCCTAGCTTGGTTTCTCCATCCAGACAAAATGAACGACATACTATTCATTTTGTGGATCGAGCTGAAGTCTATTTTGTAAACCGGTCTTTGTAATTCGTTTAGAGGGACAGATTAGTAACTTGGTGTATCACCTTCCACTGTATTAAAAAAAAGATTTGAATTAGTTGGCTGAAGTTCACCAAGTAAAATGGACCCCAATTAGTGTGTTCTGAACCCATATTGGGCCCGTAATAGAGAGGCCTGATATGGATGCCATAAATAGAATGATAAGATTTCCTATAGCTGTTGGAGCAAATCATGAACATAAAGTTCCTCTGACCCATTTAGAGATTCATGTATTCAAAAAGTTGCAAAAAGGCTTTAACACGTTGTGGTGAGCAACTACTGTAAAGGTCTCGATAGATTCGTACCTGTTTCGATTTTGAAAAAATTGTTAAAAAGTTATAGAACCAAAATAAGGTATTTTTCGCATATCTTCATTGTTTCCCTTTCACGTTCAATCTAGGATACGTAACTAACACTCCTCTTACGTATTGCATATAAATCAGTAGGGATTACACGAACATAACAACACTAAAATAACCCGGGCCAAAATCGGGCCAAGTCTTTTTTGACATCTCTAACTTCTACCCTAATGTTTATTACTATCATGGATGTCACATAACCTAACTGTTGAAACCAGAGAGAAAATCCACCACAAAGTTTCTCATGAAGTTTAGGCGCTATCATCTTTATCCTTACCAATCCAATCAGAATGGGCCGATGCATGAGGTAAGGAGTGCCTACATTTATCGCTTCCAATCTTATTGAAAAAAAGTTTCCGCTACAAGTATTGTTCAATTACAAAAGAGAAGGCATTTTTTTTTAAGCATTTCAACAAATTCCGTATACTTAAACCTGATTGCCAGCCTGTTTTTATCTTATTGAGAAAAGAAAATAACTCATCAATTTGAAACATCTGTTTCTGTTGCAAGCGTACAAATAGTAAGGTGATGATTATGAGAAAGGTACCAAATAGCACATAAAAATGGGATAGCGAAGAGGAAGAAACTTACCACACACGGGAACGTGATCTATAAATGCAAATCCATAAGGAGAATAAGTCTTGTACTTCAATGACACAGACACCTATACTTCTCTCAACTGATAAACTCACAATTTGAACTTTGAACTTTGAAGTCCTCAACGATACGGGTGAAAAAATCAAAGCAAAAGCATACAAGCACAAAAAGCTGTAGGAACTTTACAAATATTCCACTCATTGTTGATATCTTCTCAAGTCCTAGCTTGGCAAACAGAGAAAATTGACACTTCAATACATCATCATTCTTCAGGCCTAACTCTGATATACATAAAAAGAAACTATTTCACATTCAATCTCGTGATATGGAATACACAAAAGGCACAAAACTAATGCATGTCTACAAGAAAATTCATAACCATAGGCAGAACCAGTGTGCAGTCACTCTCCTTCAAAAGTTGCCCATAATGAGCAGTCCATATACTCACATCACATCCGTGTTTTACCTATTAGGTGGGTGCTTCTACTCAACTCTTTCAGTGGATGCTAGTTGATTGCAGTAAATTTGATGTTATAAAGCAGAAGGAAGATATAATTCGGGGTACATAAGATGTGTATGCTTTTAAATTTCTTCGAGGCAACTCCAAAAACATATGTCGATCAGCATCAATAACAAAATCGGGAACTTACAACTGCATCATATTCATGCAGTTCCCAGCCATTCTACCAACCACAACCCTTTGCTACCAAATAACATCAAGAAAACATTCACAGGCTAGAAGAAGACAAATTACCAGACTAGCACAAGAAACTAAGAACAATAAATCATCACGCATATGCACTTAACAAGCTTCGTTGAACACATTTAGCACTCTAAACAAGGAGTTAAACTCCATAACCCAACTTTTATGTAGGGAATAATAAGCAGATGGGCAAGAAACCTCGAGCATTTGACATGCCAATAAAAGAACTGGCCAACCTGAACGTTTGTGATCAAGAGTAATTCATGTTCAACAAGTGACTTCAGCCAAAAGTCCACTATAGACCAAAGTCAACAATTTATAGAAGTGAATGTCTTATGGGCATATCTATTTGCATCCCAATTTGATACTCGTGTCTCCTAGATAACTTCCAACATCAAGATACGAAAACATACTATCTACGCGCAATACAAAAAATGGAAAGACCTTTTTCCATGAAATCAAACGGACAATTTTAACAACTAAATTACATTCCTCAATAGGCAAGTGATTCTTTCATCCGCATCCAATGATAACCGAAGTGTTGAAATAGTATTGAATTGATAATCCAAACTTAATGCAACTCATGAAGCAATTAGCAAGCATTCAAAGGGAGCAAATTAAGTAATGCAAACTTAAGTGGCGATATGATTTGTGAATAATTTGCGACATCATAAATGATGACTGAATTTATGATGAAAATAGCAGAAGAGTAAATAAAGAGCAGTTTTAAGATGAAGAGTAGACAAGAAAATTGGAAAATCAAGAATAATTAAGGACGAAAGCAGATCTAAAATTGGAGATAATGGAAATGATGGTATCATTGAATTCAAGTGATTCCATCAAAGACATTTTTTTTATTTTGATATGAAAAAGGGTACAGTTAGCAACGAAGAGAGAACAAACACAATCTACAAGAATGGGATAACCAAAAAAAAAAAGAAAGAAAGAAATGGGTAGAGTAGGGACCTAGTGTCTATATCTAATGAGCAGTTACATTAATAATAGGATCGGAGGGCGGGGACTGAGAAAGCAAGGCTGCTTTAGGAGGCAGGAGCTTCTTCCTCCGAGGACATCTGGGGCCGTAGATGAGGGGGGAGAAGCAAGGAAAAGCAGCATCCACGGAGATAAGCTGGGACTGGGCAATGGACGGTGGAGATGGAGAAGAAGCGGGTGAGATCTGAGGGAGACGGTAAGATCTAGCGCTGATTCGGGAGTCTCGAAGTTGAGCAAGGGCTCCGGGCTTCAGAAACCGAAGGAAGGGCTCGGGAGATCTTCTGATCCTTTGCTTCATGCTTGCTTGGTCAATGTTGGAAGAGTATTGCACTGGTGTGTAGTTGTATGGTGTAGTAACTTGAGATTAGGGTTTGAAGGGAGGATGGATTTTTAAGGACGAGTGTATAGGCGGGAAAAGAGCCGACGAGTGGGAGGGAAGATTTTATTTTATTATAGAAGGGATTTTCTTTTTCTTTCTTTTGAACGCTGATTTCTCATTATGAAGATCATGTAGGCGCGTCTTTGCTTCCTCCCTCCCCAGTCAGTCGGTAGTCACTCCTTTCTCAGTATTATTTATTAGTTTTAGGATGCAATTGGTGGAAAAATATTAGGAATATTGTATCGATATAATATTAGAACTAATATTATCTAGTACTAATACGGTAAGATTTTAATATCGATCAATATCAATGTTATTTTAAATAATTTTTAAAAACATAAAATAGATAATTTTTAATTTTATATCATTTATCCTAAAATAATAATAATATAAATGTTATTAAATCATTTCTCCTAAAATAATAAACAACCATATCTTTACTTTCATTAATATTACTTTTCACATATTTCAAAAAATTAAAATATCAATAAAACACTATTCGAATATTATTGACATGATAATTCTTAAAATTAATCTTAATCAATTAAACTAATCCAAATTAAAAATTTTAAATAATTATAATAAAGTTCAAATTTAATTAATTCAAATTAAAATTTTAAAATTGTATTTCATTTGTTACAACATTTAATTGATCTTTTTATATTAGTTACATATCAAGTATTATTATTATTATTATTTTAACAATATTAAAAATATTAAAAATTTCAATTAAACCATATTAAATGTTGTTATCTTTTGTCCTAAAAAACATCATTTTGGTTAACTTTTTTTATCACTGATTTCACTATAATAAGTGTTAGACCCTTAGTAGAATAGGGCAAGTATTGGTGAGCCTTGACTGATATTTGATACTAGGGATGACGAAACAATGCAAAGACTTGTGAGTAGGCAAGCAAAACGGACATTGTCAATGAGTTGGCATATATTGGTGCACATTGGAAGAAATCTTTAATGAGATGCAAGATTCGAATGTGAGATCAAATGATAGCTTGAGATGGACCTTGGGTTGAAGGTTAGTTGAATCATATGCATAAGGGAGACATGTGAGAGCTTTAAGGACTTAATGTGTGTTTAAATAAATGGACCATGACTAATGGACTTGACATAGGTAAGCATTGGACCGGACTAGTGAGCTATGAAAAGGTCTTGGGCTTGAATGATTCATCATCAACGGATAAAGATTAAAAAGAGATAGTGGCTGGTATGACGTATAAGATCATAATAAATATACATTAGCTCTAAAAGATGAGAACCATGTGGGAGGATGTAAAGTTAATCATGGATATGGATGTATTGTTCCTAGTTAAATGTTAGTTGCAATGTAGCTAAATCTTATTAGATAGAATTCTATTTGGATGGGAGCGTCTTCCAATTAGTTAGGGTCTTGTAATTTGATAAAGATAAAGGTGATCTAGTTAGTTCAGTTTAATTAGGATTCTAAATTGTAAAGCCAGAGGTGCCTATAAATAGCTTAGTTGAGCCTTACTCCTAGAGAACAGAGATAGGGGGAAAGGAGCACATTGAGTGTAACACCCCACTTTCACGGGCATCTACCTGACATCCTGTGGACGTTCGGGAACATGCACCATAAAAGCAGTGCGTTAGAGCACTCACATTCACTTATATGGCATCATAATTAAAACACGAATAACACAATATCTAAAACTCAATTCCTCATCTCCATTTATAAAAACATAATACACTGTAGCTTTTCATACATAATCCATTTACATATATAATATCAAAAGCTCATAAGAGTCTACTGCTCTTTTACAACATTTTACATAAAATGACAGCTAAACAAAAACATTATCTAACTCTTCAGTCTCAGCTAACTGACCTTTGAGCCATTTCTTGAATCCAAAATGCAGCATTAGATTTCTTCTAATTTGTCTTCGAAGTTAAATCTCTTTTCTGGTACCTGGAAAGCCACGTTACAATTTTGATGAGTTTTGTGAACTCAATGAGTGAACCATCCTCAATGTACTCACTCATATCAATTCACGCAAATAGTTCACATTTGACATTCACAAACAATTTATATCATCATTTAATGAACATCACTTTACTAATCATCATATTGCATGAAATATAATTTTTGTTCACTTATTTCACATTTCTCATTTAAAGCAATTCAAATAAACCATTTCAATCATTCAAAACATATATATCAAAATGTATATGCAATGCGCCTGTGACTCTCTTTTGATTATTACATTATTGTGACCAAGTACTCTTTTAACTGTCCCGTATCTGTTATGGATACCGAGCTCATTAATAACTGTCCTGTATCTGTTGTAGATACATGGCTCATTTTATATATTAAGCTTGTGGCTCTTATACACGTTCTAAGCTTTAAGCTCTTTTTCACTAGCTTCTTCTGCCACAGCTATCTTTATCTGATCATGCATATTATGTAATAAAATGCAACAAAATCACATATATGCAATTAGTCACTTTAATTTAGTTTCCACATTCACTTTCAAATTTTCTGTAGCTCCCCCTTATCGCAGGGTACACACCGGGATGCTTGGAGGTCATTCCGGTATATATCCTACGATAAGGGTGAACCACGTTATCGCTACAGTCACTTTACAAGGCATCATATCATTACTCACTTATAAAGCATCATAAGAAAATCACAATATATTTTAAAAACCAACTTTTTCCTCATTTCATTTCACAAAATCGAAAGTCTACATTGTATCTTTCAACACTTACTACATGTATATCATTAAAACCTAGTACAAAAGTATTACATGAAAGAGGAAGAATATACAAAGTCTATCTAATTTGTCCAAAAATCCCAGTTGACCGACCTTTAAGCCATGATTTCTCTTGTCAAACCACAATCTACACGGCTGGTAGAGCCTCTCAGTAGCTAGATGTCGTCTCTCGGTCTTGAAAAGACAACGTTGCAATTTTGGTAAGTTTTGCAATCTCAACGAGGTAACCATCATTGATGGTTCACTCAACTCATGCAACACAACATTTCACATAACACATATTTCACCAAATTATACTTTACATCAGTATTATATCTTCACTTAAGCATAAGCAATTTTGCATTTCAATCAATCAAAGATACTTAAACAGATGCATGTGAAATACTCATGAGACTCTTTTCCAATTATTACGTTGTTGTGACCGAGTGCCTGAACTGTCCCATATCTATTTTGGATACCGGGCTTATTGATAACTGTCCCTTATCCGATGAGGATATAGGGCTCATTTTACATAGTGAGCTTTAGGCTCTTAATCACTTTCTGAGCTCGAGGCTCCTTTTTACACTTTGAGCTTTAAGCTCTGATAGTGGCTACTCTGGTCACAACTGCCATTATCTAATTGTACATTCATATATGGAATGCATCTATCACAATCAATCATATTATGAAGCACATAGTTCTGCACATTCACATACAATTAGCGCTTCAATATCTTAATCCAATATCACAGTCATTGGACCTTCATTGTCCGGAATCAACAATCAAGCCACATTCATTCAATCATTTCAAAACAGAATTTAAACAAACAAGTAATTAAGTGAAAACCGTCTAGGTTACTCACAAGTTGCTCCCGAAACTAATGCCTGGAAGTTTCGGCAACATCTGGAGGTTGACGTTCCAATTGCTCCTCTATATCAAACACCATACACATATATCACAATTTGCAAAAAAATTAAGAGTGTTTCATAATGCACATGTATGAAATGAATTATGTTCAATGCATGTTCATGATAACCCCGGGTATCTTTCCATCAATTTCATTACAAAATCATTTTCATTTGAAAACTCATCTAAGTGCAATTTATACTTAGGTTTATGCCTCACTAAGACCATTAGAATCTCAATTCCTTTCTTATTGACTCACTTCAGATTTTTTCAAGTCACACTTTTGGGTCTATTATTCACGTTAAATCAGAGAGTGCAATTGATATAACTTGGTTATACCGTCTTCTAGGAAACTGTTCCTCAATCATACAGAACCTATCTTGGGACAATTGGCATAACTCGCTCTACAGATGTCGGTTTAAGATAATCTTAGGATGATTCCAAAGAGGAATTTTGAGATCTGAAACTTTTAAGAAGACTTTGAGAACAGATTTTATCATCTGAAGGGTCAAAAATGGAGCAGACGATAAGATCATACGAAACCAAATGAAAAAGCAGACAAATTGGAAAATTTGCCATGACTTTCCCTACAGCTATTAGATTAGGGTGTCCTTTATATGGTTCGAAAGAAGACTTCAAGATCTATAGTTTTCATGAAGACTTGAAAACAAATTATATAGTCTGAAGGGTCAAAAATGGAGCAGATGATAAGATCAGATGAAACCAAACGAAAAAGCTGACGAATTGAAAAAGCAGACGAATTGGGAAAATTACCATAACTTTCCCTACAAATATCGGATTAGGGTGTTCTTTATATGGTTCCAAAGAAGAATTCAAGATATAGAATTTTTAGGAAGACATGAAAACAAATTATATCGTATAGAGGATCAAAATGGAGCAGACGATAAGATCAGACGAAACTAAACGAAAAAGCAGATGAATTGGAAAAATTACCATAACTTCCCTAGAGATATCGGATTAGGGTGTTCTTTAGATCTTTTGAAAGAAGACTTCAAGATCTACAACTTTTATAAAGAACTTGAAAACAAATTCTATCGTCTAGAGAATCAAAAATGGAGCAGACGATAAGATCAGAACAAACCAAACGAAAAAGCAGATGAATTGGGACAATTGCCATAACTTTCCCCAAAAATATCGGATTAGGGTGTCCTTTAGATGGTTAGAAAGAAGACTTCAAGATCTACATCTTTCATGAAGAACTTGAAAACAAATTCTATCATCTGAAGGGTCAACAATGGAGTAGATGATAAGATCAGATGAAACCAAAAGAAAAAGCAGACGAATTGGGAAAATTGCCATAACTTTCCCTACAGATATCGGATTAGGGTGTTCTTTAGATGGTTAGAAAGAAGACTTCAAGAAGTTGATTAAGACCTTGAAAACAAATTCTATCATTTGAATGGTCAAAAATGGAGCAGATGATAAAATCAGACGAAACCAAACGAAAAAGCAAACAAATTGGGAAAATTTCCATACCTTTCCCTACAGATATCAGATTAGGGTGTTCTTTAGATGGTTCGAAAGAAAACTTCAATATCTATAACTTTCATGAAGACCTTGAAAACAAATTCTATTGTCTAAAGGGTCAACAATGGAGCAGACGATAAGATCTATAGTGCATAAGAAGATGTTTTGTCTACAATGCATAAGGAGATGTTTTGTCTACAGTGGATAAGAAGATGTAGAAGAAGCAAAAGATAGAAGAAGCAGATGGTCAGCTTAAGACGATATGACGTCATCACGGAAGATGTGATGTCATCATAGAAGAAGCAAAAAGTAGAAGAAGCAAAAAGATAGAAGAAGAATACGATCAACTTAAGACGATATGACGTCATCACAGAAGATGTGACGTCATCATAGAAGAAGCAGAAAGTAGAAGATACACTAAGATCATACTATCTACACTCCTCAACTCAAAAACCTTTTTCTGGAACATCTCTTAGTCTTCATCAACTCTCGTACTAAACCTATATATTCCTACATACTCAGTGAAGAAACAGAGTATATCACCTTTCCATGTCTAACTCTCTACACTAATCCTATACATCATCTCATTGCTATTTCAACTCCAAGAACCATTTCTATAACACCTGGTCACTAATAATCCATCAAAACTCAAATATCACCATATCCCCAATTTTCATCCCCTTAACACCGTGTTCAAGAGTATAATTATACGTAAATGCTATGATCATGCACTGACCATAAATTCATCAACGTTATTTCAAAAATCCACAACTCTAATAATTTTATTCATGACTTACTTGTTGAAGACTCCAAAGGCTTCAACTATCTTCAAGCCTTAACTCCGTACAAAATTTTGTAAACCCCTGTGAACACCAATCAACTTTTAGTTATTCTTAAGGCAAAAGAAACACTTAGTAGTAGAGGAAATGGTGAGGGATATGAAAACTCAAAGTTAACTCTCGGAAGGAGTTTGACGGAAAACTCTGTGTATGGGAAGAAATTTGGAGAAGATGATAACAAAGAAAGAACTTAGGAAAAGAACAAATCCCTTTTAAACTCTCAGATCACTCAAACTTACTTCTGATAAATAATAAAGGCAACTTTACACTTGTCACTTTTCCTAAGGTCTAAGTTCTAACTTAGTTTCTTTTGAAACTAACTCCTTTTAACTCTCATCTTTACATTCCAACTATCTCCAAATCTTCATTTAATTTCTTCTCTTCTTTTTCCTCTTTTCCATAATACTCTATAAATTCCAAAATAGATCATAAATTCACCAAAATTCACAAATATAATAATTCCACTAGTCAATAAAATTTAAAAAATAAATAAATTCCAAATTCACAATTTTCTCAAAAATCACAACTCAGTCCAAATATACTCGGAATCATTCATGAATGCATGTACAATTATTTTCATGTGCAAAACCTTCACTAATCATGTGTATTTTCATGCCATATTATGCATGAGCATGAAAAATGCATTTCTAAGCTCTTATTTATCACTCATATTTACTATTCTAACCTCCCAAAGGTAATGGGATGTTACAATTCTCCCTTTCTTAAAAGAAATTTCGTCCTCGAAATTCTTACCTGTTTGCTCGAACGGGTGGGGATATTGTCTCTTCATATGCTCTTTGGTTTCTTAAGTTGCTTTCTCAATTGAATGGTTCCTTCAAAGGACTTTTACCAATGGAATGACTCTGTTTCTCAACTGCTTGATTTGCGATCCCAAAATCTTGATCGGCTCCTCAACATAGCTTAAGTTACTAGTATCCTCAATTCCTGAGCCGGTATCACATGTGTCAGATCCGATCGGTATCTTCGGAGCATACTTACATGAAACACAATATGCAATTGAGACATCTCATTCGGTAAGGCCAACTTATAGGCCAAAGGTCCTATCCTTTTAATGATCTCATAAGGACCAATGTACCTAGGGCTTAACTTGCCCTTTTTACCGAATCTCAGAACTCCCCTCCAAGGTGTCACTCCCAAGAATACCTTGTCTCCCACATTGTGCTTCATATCCCGTCGGTGTTGATCCACATAACTCTTCTGTCTATCTTGAGCCGCCTTAATTCGGCTTCGGATTAATTTCACCTTATCAACTTTGTCTTGTATCAACTCCGGGCCTTCAACCATTCTCAAGCCCTCTTCATCCCAATATAATGGCGACCAACATTTTCTAACATACAGTGCCTCATACGGTGCCATTCCAATACTACTGTAGTAATCGTTGTTGTAGGTAAACTCTATCAATGCCATATATTGATCCCAAGTTCCTCTAAATTCTAATACACATGCCCTGAGCATATCCTCAATAGTCTTGATTGTCCTCTCACTCTGTCCATCTATCTGAAGATGAAATCTTGTACTGAAGTTCAACTTAGTACCCATAGCAGACTACAAGCTCCTCCATAATCTCGAAGTAAATCTGAGATCCCTGTCTGATACAATGGACACTAGAACCCCATGTAGTCTTACCACCTCATTCACATATCTTTGGGCCAACTGATTAAGTGAATGATTTTCTTTCACTGGTAAAAAGTGGGCCGACTTAGTCAACCGGTCCACTATCACCCATATAGCATCATTCTGCCTTGGAGTCTTAGGCAGTCCTATGATGAAGTCCATAGTAATCTATTCCCATTTTCACTCCGGAATGGGCAACAAATGGAGCTTCCCTACTAGAGCCTGGTGCTCCGCTTTAACTTGCTGGCAAGTCATACATCTAGATACATACTTTGTCACTTGCTTCTTTATTCCAGGCCACCAGAAATACTGCTTCAGTATGTTATACATCATGGTAGTACCAGGATGCATAGCATATGTGGGGCATATGAGCTTCCTCAAGTATCTCCTTCCTTAGATCGTCCACATTAGGTACACACAGCCTCTGCTTCAACCATAAAGTCTCATCCCTCAACTCAAACTCAGAATCCGGATTCATCTTTACCTTTTCCATAAGCTTCACCATATTGGAATCTTTCTCCTAAACTTTTCGGATTTTATCATACAACATTGGTCTCAGCTTTAGTGTAGCAATCAATGCCTCATTCTGCCCCAGATTCAACTCCACGTTCAGAGCTCTCAAATGAATCAAATTAGGCAGCCTCGATAACTGAATCTGAGCTACACTGATGATAGACTTCCTACTCAAACCATCTGCCACCATATTAGCTTTTCCTGGGTGGTACTCAATAGTGCAATCATAATCTTTCAATAATTCAGTCCATCTTCTCTATCTTAAGTTCAACTCCCTCTAACTCAGCAGATATCTCAAACTCTTATGATCTGTGTATATCTAGAAAGTCTCTCCATACAAATAATGTCTCCAAACCTTTAAAGCAAAGACAACTGCAACTAGCTCTAAATCATGTACCGGATAATTGATCTCTTGAGGCCTTAATTGTCTCGATGCATAGGCGATTACCTTGCCATGCTGCATCAATACACATCCCAATCCTTGATGCGACGCATCACTATACACCACATATCCTCCGATCCTCGATGGAATAGTCAACATTGGTGCAGTAGTCAACCAATGTTTCAGCTCCTCAAAGCTTTTCTGACACTCCTCATTCCATCTGAACACCATATTCTTCCTCAGAAGCTTTGTCGGAGGGGCTGAGATCAACGAAAACCCCTCGACAAACCTCCGGTAATATCCAGCCAATCCTAAGAAGCTTTGGATTTTAGACACATTTCTCGGAGCTTCCTAATTTATCACCGCCTTAATCTTCTTTGGATCCACCTGTATGCCATCACCAGTCACTACATGTCCCAGAAACAAAACCTGTTCCAACCAAAATTCACACTTATTGAATTTGACATACAACTACTTTTCTCTCATAATCTGTAAAATAACCCTCAGATGCTCAGCATGTTCCTTTCTGCTCTTCGAATACACCAAGATATCATCAATAAACACAATCAAAAATCGATCCAGGTAGGGCTGAAACACCTTATTCATCAAGGCTATAAAAGCTGTCGGGGCGTTAGTCTGCTCAAATGGCATCACTAGAAACTCAAAAAGCCCATACCTGCTCCTGAATGCACTCTTAGGTACAGCAGCCTCAGCTATCTTCAACTAATAGTACCCTGATCTCAAATCCAGTTTAGTGAATACTTGAGCTCCCTGCAGCTGATCAAGCAAATCATCAATTTTAGGCAGCGGGTACTTGTTCTTCACTGTCACTGGATTCAGCTGCCTATAGTCAATGCATAACCTCAAAGTCTCATCGTTCTTCTTCAATAACAGTACTGGAGCTCCCCAAGGTGAAACACTTGGTCTAATAAAACCCTTTTACAGCAATTCTTGAATTTGAACCTTCAACTCCTTCAATTCTATAGGTGCCATCGTATATGAAGGGATAAATATAGGAGCAGCACCTGGAACTAAATCAATTGTGAACTCTATTTCCCGATCTAGAGGCAAACCAGGTAGCTCATTGGGAAACACATCTAGGAATTCCCTAACTAGTGGAATGTCTTGTACACTCTACTCAGATCTAGTATCAATGATGTGGGCCAGATAAGCCTCACATCTTCCCTGCATCAACCTCAGTGCACTCATGAAGGATATCATCCTGGCTGGCACTACCTGACTAACTCCTCTGAAAACTGCTTTCGGCTGACCAGGAGATTTCAGCACTACTTCCTTGGTGTAGCAGTTCATAATGGCCCTATGAGCAGTGAACCAATCCATGCCTAGGATCACATCTATCTCCCTCAACTATAATACGATCAAGTCTGCCTCCAACTCTGCTTAGGCAATCCGAACCAGACATCCCTTACAAACTTCTCCTATCACTGAAGTACTACCTATTGGTGTACTCACCTCTAGCCCATAATGTAACAACTCTCTATCACAATGCAACCTACATGCCAAATGCGATGCAATAAAGGAGTGTGTGGACCCTAGATCTAGCAGTGCAAATGCCTCGAAATCATAAATGAGAAGCGCACCTGTAACTACATCTGGTGAGTCTTGGGCCTCCTGCCTGGTCATAGCGTAGACCTTGGCCTAGGACTGTGGTTGGTTACCGCGCCCCTCAGTCCTCATGAAAGAACTCCTAGCTCTTCCTTTGTCTCTACCTCGGGCTCTCTGTCCAGATCCACCACCTCTACTCTGCTAGATTGTAGTATTACTCCCAAATCGCCCACTAATAGCAGACTGAGCTCCAGCAATGACAGGGTAATCTCTAATTGAGAGTCGCATCTAAAAAAAGCTCCAGATAGTCTCCAGTACTCACCATCGTGCCTCACCCCACAGTGCTCACACTGGGTTAACTAACTCTGTGTTATACCTCTTCCACTGCCAGACTGTACAAAACCACCCCTCTGTCTGAATCCTGACTGCCTTGATCTAGCTGGTGGTCTAAAAACTCTATTTTGGCGCTTACTGAATCTCCTACCAGAGCTGCCCTGACTCTCACTAAGTCTCTTCCCTTTGGACCTTTGTCCCATCTCAGCCTGTTTCTCTGTCATCAGCTGTTCAATTCTAATCGAAGCAGCCCTCAACTCCATAAAAGTACCCAGATCTGACCGTGCCAACCTTGTTCTAATCTCCATATTAAGTCCATTCTCAAACCTCCTACACTTGTC
>JANZXP010002816.1:0-14814 GCA_027576715.1 Erythroxylum flavicans | reverse complement strand
AGAATTAGGAGTCAAAAAGTATAGTAAAGGCCATGAAAGTGTTGCCAATTTAGATAATAAACTTGGACTCAATCACAAAGCAAGTGTCACCTCCCCACACTTGAAGAACATATTGTCCTCAATGTGACAAGGTAACCAAAAAATAAAGAAAAACGTCATCAAACCAAACAAAAGGCATAAAATCAAACAAAAGACATGAAACTAAACAAAAAAATCAAACCGAACAAAAGACATAAAAAACTAATAACATAATTAAAACAATGTTAAAAGTTTAGGGTAAGAAGGGCTTATAAAGATTGTGGTAGTGATGATGTTGGCGAAGGGGCTTCAAAATTATTCCTCTGAATGAACTTGAGGAATTTCTTCCTCATGTATCGTTGCTCCTTATGGACTTCTCTCATATAGATGCCGAGCTCATTAATTTGCAATGTCATTTGCTGATGATTAAAGGCCATCTGGTCGAGGATTTGTTGAAATTTGTCGACCTCTACTGGTCCATTTGGTTCCTCTTCCAATTCTTCTTCTTGTGGCTCTGGGGCAGCTTAAGATGTGGATGGTCGGGAAGTGGCTATATTCTCTCCCTTCTTGTTCTTAACTGCAGTGCATGTCTGAGGATATATCTATAGAATGCAGCTCCAAAATTTCAGAGCACCTCAAGTAAGATATGTTAAACATATCATATTGAGTTGTACGTACACTATCCATATCAAGGTTGTAAAATAAAGCCAAAGAAGTAATAATGTAAGACATGCCAAAATAAGAGCTCTTTTTATTAACACAACTGACAATAGATTTAAAAATTTGATAAGGTTTATTTATTTTAATTTTTTGATCTATGCACCAAAGGAAGAAAAGCTCCTTAGCCGAGCATTTATTACTTTCAGTTTTATTGAAAACCATTAAGCACATAAATTTATAAAGAAGTAAATGCTCGGCGCTACGAATTAAATTATTTAGTGCATTCCTAGAGTCAAAATTAGCTTCACCCATTAGAATTTTCTAGTAATTATCCACATCAAAGTCATCGTGATCATCTAAAATTGTTATGTTTGATAAATCAAAAAGCTCACAAATGACATTATAATCAAGTTTATAAACATCGTTAACTATCCTAAACTAGAATATATCCATTTTAGGATTGTAGCGCACAGTGGTGAAATATTTGTTAGTCATAATAAGATAAATCGACACTTCACAACGAATGAACCTACCCTAACTAATGTTCGCAGCTAATCACTCAACATTACACCTCACTCCTACAGTTTCTAATAGTTCAAAGTTAAAATATCTAGGAGTAATTAATTCTCTTTCCCTAAAGTCTCGAAAATGCATAGGAAATTGGGCACGATAAGTGGCCACCATATCGAGTTTACCTTCGTTGGAGACTTAAAGGTGCAATTTGTCTGTTGGGTTTCGAGCTTTAATCTTCTTTGGAGCCATTGTGAAAGAGAAATATGCAAAAATAAGGAAAAGAGGTGAGTTCACTTTTTTTAGAATGAGAAAGAAAAAATCTCACCAAATCCTTTGATTCTTGAATGATTAATATCTAATAAGAGCAAAGGATTGTAAGATTAATGGAAAAGAAGAACAAAATACCAAAAGTTTAGTGTAAGATGAAGGATTTGTGAGAGTGGGATAGTGGGTTTCGTGGGTTTAGAGAGAGAGGTTGTGAAAATTTGAAGAGTGAATGAAAGAGGAAGAAAAGAGGGATATTTAAATTTTTGCTTGAATTGGCCTTCCCACGATCGTAGGAATACCCCTCATTCCCATGATCGTGGGTTAACTCTCCAGAAACTTTCTTGAGAGTCTTCCCACGGTCACGGGAAACTTACCAATTCCCACGATCGTGGGTTAGTGCAATTTTTTCACTTATAAACCTTCTTCCAAGCCTAGTGTGCATTCTCAATAGTCCCGCAACCTACAAACACATCAAAATAATCTTACCAACAAGAAATTTGAAGAGAAAACAAGTTAAAATTCAAACCAAATACAAATAAACATGAAACAAAACTCAAATCAAATGTAGTCATAATTAAATGAATCAAACAAACAAATAGACAAAGATAAACGAAAGAAAATAAATTCCATGGGTTGCCTCCTATGCAATGCTTTCTTTTAATATCGGTAGCTCAACACTCTCCTTATGCTTAAGTTGGTTCAAATGAACAGTACAATGGTAGTGCAGTCATTGATCTCAAAATTTGCACATGAGCTACCTTGATATTAGATTCCATCTTCCTTGTGGTTTTCCTTCCTTCGCCTTCTCCTACGTGATCGTTTCCTTCTGAATGCATTCCCAGAATCCTCAATCTCTTCCAATTTTACTTGAGGTTCGGTTTCCTTGATATTAGTTAGATGTAGAGGGGAACCGTTGTCCTTCTTTGTCACTTTGAAGGTTATCAGTTGCTTTCCTGCCCTCAGAGTTAGTTCACCCCCATCAACGACAATTATCGAGCAAAAAGGAGCTAGGAACGGTCGTCCAAGGACCATAGAGGTTTCTACATCTTCTTTGATATCTAGTTTATAGAAATATGCGGGGAAGAAGAATCTATCAATTAGCACTTGCATGTTCTTAATAATACCCTTTGGTTAGTGCACTATTCTATCGACCGTTTTCACTAATATCATTATGACCTCTAATCTCCTAACCCCAACTTCTGACTAAAAGTGTAGGGCATCATGTTGATACTTGCTTCCAAATTCATGAATGCCCTAGCTATGTTGACTCCATATAAACTGCAAGGAATGAAAAATCCCCTGGGTTTTCTTTCTTTTGTTCTATGTTAGGATTTCCTTCTGCTATGTGCTCCTTCACCTTTTTCTCAGCTGGTTCCTTTAACGTGAGCTTTGTTTGTAGTTGATTCGTTATATCCTTAATCTTGTTTGACTCAACCTCCTTAAAATTCCTCATTTCTTTACTTGAACTTGACTTCTACTAAGCAAGAATAGGATATGGAATTCTAAGTTGAGGCTCCTTGATTCGCTCAATTACGAGCTCACTTGGAAGGACTTCCAAAATTATTTGTCCTTCTCTCTTATCTCTATCTTAGTTCACGTGTTCAATTTCTTTTTCCTATGTCTGAGTGATGGCCATGATCTGGTCCTTTAGGTTGACCTCAGTATTGCTCGGTAGACTACCCACACTTTTAGAAGATAAAGCATTAACAAGTTAACCTACCTAAACCTCCAAGTTATGGATAGATCAGGCATGATTGTTCACAATATGGTCAAATTTTGCTTCCATTCTCTTCTTATTTTCCTCATAGTTAGCAAACATTCTCTTCTGGTTCTCTTCTTGAGTTGCTATTTTGGAACCAAAAATCTCTATAATCTTGTCCATTTTTCTCTCCATCAATCCAAGTCAATTTTGCTGAAATCTAGGAGGTCCTTGCAATCTTTCTTGGCCACCTGTATTGATAGTGCTCCAAGGAAACTTTATATGGTTTTTTCACCTCTGATTATAAGTGTTTGAGTAAGGGTTATTGACTCTTTGTGGCTGGCCCAGATAATTTACATGTTCTGTACCACTGGCTCCTAACAAATAACATTCATATAAGCCATGATTGCTTTGCCCACAGAGCTCACACTATACTTGAATCACCTTGGATGTAGATGACGATGCTCTTTGTATGTTGCTCATTTGCTTTGTAAGGGTCGTGATTTGTGCCTACAAAGTAGTAATAGAGTCAATAGGGATCATAACTTTTTGCTCCTTTTATCCTTGTCTATTCCCCTCACTTGACCATATACAACTGTTGCTCGCCAACTCCTCCAAAAGATCATGAGCTGCTTTAATATTCTTCCTCATTAAAGAACCTCTAACAGCTACATGTATGGTTCCTCTCGTACAATAGAGAACTCCCTCAGAAGGTATGGTGGGGACAACTTCTTTGTAATTCTTTAAATGTCTCCCGAGCTTCATAGGTAGATTCCCCATCACTCTGCTGAAAATTTGTGATCTCCTTTATGATCCTCATCGTCATGGTAAACGGAAAATATTTTGTAAGAAATGCTTAGCCTAACTGCGCCCAAGTAGTGATATGCCTTGAATATAACGAATTGTACCACGCCTTTGCCTGTTCTTTCAAAGTGAAAGAAAATAATCTCAATCTTACTGCATCATGAGACATTCCATTAAACCAGAAGGTGTCACAAATCTCTAAAAAGTTAGCAATATAGGCATTCGAATCTTCATTTTAAAGCCCATAAAATTGCACACTATTTTGCAATATGTTGAGGAGTGCCGGCCTGATCTCGAAATTGTTAGCTTAAATCACTAGCCTCGCAACTCCTTGAGGATTGAGTCTTAGCCTTATAAAGTCCATTAGTGTCCCCTTAGCTCCTCTTTGTTCTCCTTCTTTAGCTATAATTGTTTGTGAAAGATTTTGACGCTTCTCTCTTCTTAACTCTCATTTGTGTCTCGTGATATCAAATAACTCTTCTTTACTAATTTTTGTCGATCTTCATATGCTCCTTGTGTTCATACACCTACAAATACACAAGGAAAGGTATTAAAAAATCTTAAATTAAAGTAGTCTAAACTAAACAAGATGCTAAACAAACAATCCCCAGAAACAGAGCCAAAAACTTGTTGATTGCAAAACAGTCTACTAATTTTACACTAAAAAATCACAAGCATACAAGTCATGACATGTAGTTGAAAACAGATATCGATCCCACAAAGATTGTGCTTAGGCACCGCTTAATTCAAATCAATCTTTGTTTAAAATTCGAAATTATTTTATGGAAATAAATTAGAAAATTAAATTAAAATTAAATGACTAAAAATGAACAATTGATAACCCCAAAATGTAGAAAATTGGAATTCAAGATTTCAATGTCTAGAGATCACTTTTTCCCTATCTTGTCTCCCTACTATTTTATTAATTGAATTATGTCTCACCTAAGATGTCCAAATGTATTAACTACCCTCTCTCAAGGTGTAATTAATTATCCCTAATCAATTAATTTAGTTATTTGTTTGTTTGATTGTTTTTTTACTCCCACCAAGAAATTTAATTCTTTTTTATCTTGCTGTTAATATATATATATATATATATATATATATATAATATAATTTAAAAATCTCCCAAATTTTGGCGCCTTGTCGCCACGAAATAAGGATTGAGACCCGAGGCTAACAATAGTGCTTGAACAGTTCTTGAGTTAAAGCTATGTTATCACCAATTTATCTATTTGGAATGTAAGCACATTATTTGGGATCAGTCAAATCAAGAAGAATGGATTTGATCCTCTCAACAATCACCTTAGGTATGATCTTTTAGAGAAAAACAATGAGAAATAGACCCAAAGCCTCATAGGGATTTGTGTTCCTTTCCTATAGGGATCAAAGTGATGAAAGTGTTGTTAATATGAATTTATATTTGAGAAGTGGAAGGAGATCCTAGAAATTAAGAAAATTAGCTTTCATCCTCAAATATAAATTCATATTAAGTATGAATGATAAATCCATTAGCTTCCAAGGACTACTCTACTAGAGGACTTTTAGGATAATACACGTTTGTGAAAGAAAGAGTTTTTTTGTCTCCATCTTATAGCCTCTAATTCTTGATCTTTTCTTCTAGAGTGAATGGTCAAAGTTGGCAGCATGAATGAAGTGGCTTAATCTTAGTTTTTCTATCTTTTGGAAGGAGGGGTTAGTGAGGCTAAGATATAAATTAGTTTGTGCTTTCTCAAGTTTCAATTTTGCAATGTTTAGGAGATGATGGAGATTACTAACATTGCTTTATAAAAAGCTAATTTTATTGTGTATAGTGCTTAAGAACTTGGAGCTTGAAATTGCTTAGTGTCTCGTTCACTATTGTTGATTTGTGTCTTGATTGCTTCTTTAAAGCCTGAGATATTCATCAAAAAGTTGTTAAAGAGAAAAGGATATTTGATCTAAGATTAGAGAGAATCAAAATGAACTATAATTAATGAGTGATTAGAGATGTTGGTATTAGGATAAAAAGCACTTGAGTTAGGAAATTAAAGCAGCCAAAGAAGATTGGAGAGATCTCTGTCTAGTTTTGTCCTCAAAAAAGTGTTACATTTATGATTATTACTCTATGCATAAAAATTACCCCCACTAGTTAAATGTGTACCTCAATGTTGTTCAAGTAATTTCTAATATTATCACCAATTGATTTACTATAAAAATATCCCTTAGCCTCATTAGGATGAATAATGGAGTTAAAGTCACCAAGTAGTAGCCAAGGAGTGTTGATTCCTTATGAGATGTCAGATAGTTTGTTCCACAGTTATGTTCTTTGAAAGATAACGTTAATAGCATAAATGATGGAAATTTCTAATTGCAGGTTCAGATCAATAACTTTTATCCTTAAATGAATCAATTGATCACTTATACTTTTTCTAATTAATTACATTTTATGAAAGTTGTATGACTCTACAACTCTCCCATTTAAAAGAAAAGCATGATTGGAAATGGCTTTCTAGGGTGAAGGAAAGAATGATAAAATGTTGCAATGATTTTTCTTAAATCTAGTTTCTAAAATTACCAATAGTTAAAATTTATCTTTAGTAACAAAATTTTTTATTTTTTATTGCTTATTAGGGGTAGACAAGCCCCTTATATTCCATATTGAGATTGTCATGGTTTAAAGCAAAAGATGACAAGTTCCTCTTTCTACCAAATTTACTCCTAGTAATAGCTTGAAATTTTTAGTGCTATATCATTATTGATGTGACAAATATCCTCTTTATTAGGCAAGGCATTCTTGCTAGGAGATGTTATTATTACAGTAGAAAATTGAGCTTAATCCCTTAGGCTATGAGTACAGGTTTCTAATGTCATAGTTGTAATGTTGATTGCCTTGTCAAGATCTTCAATAAAGTTATTATAAGATTGCATATTCATTACTTTATGCTTAATGGAAGGAGGCTCAGTAATTTCAAGGAAGGGATTAGCATCTAGAGAAATAGAATTTTCATTCAGTACAATTGGTTCCTCATATTGATCTAGATGAATTTCATCCTATATGAGTTCCTAATAGTTTCCTATTTCAAAAATTCTTCATTTTGGTTTCCAACACTTCTTTAATTTATATTGGGATGATTCCAAGCATACGTTATTTTAACTTTGTCCTTAATAGGCACCATAATGTCATTGAATTTCATTATGGAAACTTCCTCAAGTCTACAAGTGCATCAATAGCTACGTAAATTCTAGAAAAGTTAATGCATTTAGTTTCTATTATTGGTTGATGAAGACATAAAGATTTTCCATTAGAGTTAGATAGGTAACCAAGACCTTTTGTTGACACATTCACAACAATGCACACATCACAATACCAACCTAATGAAAAACTAACAAAATTCATATGCAAAATTCATACACATATGATATGCAATTGCATATACATCCTCGTACTTGTGTAATGCATTGTCTTCAATATGAAAATCAAAACAATACAAATAAAAATAAATAAAGAACAATAAATACAAAGTTAGATAAAAATACTTATGGTGTTTTAGCAGTGATGGTATGGGTTATGAAATTTAGGGACACTTTATGCCATAAAATTCCAACAATTCACCCCCTACAAAATAAACATAAAAAATAACAAAATGCCAACAAAAAAACTGAAACTAAAAATAAAATAAAATATCCTAATTCTTGGGTCACTTCCTAGGTAGCACTTATTTCATATCACTAGCATGAGTACACTGCATTTTACCCTTAACCTGGGTCTATAATAAGTGGTTTACTGCTACCCTTTTCTCCACATGACAGTTTAGTAGCTTATAAATGAGCTACATGTTACAAGATAATAAGAAGGAAAAAAGATGATGAAATTAAGAAGATCAATTAAGTTTAGTAATCTCCTTTTTGGTAACAAATTGTCGATAAAATAGGAAATGATGAAACTCCCTAAATCATCTATTGAATCATTCATGTTGTCCTGTAATAAGGTGAATGGTTCTCCTTCTTTTGCAATCACCCTCATCCCTCTTCTGCTTTTTCTTTTTAAATAGAAACTTCCTTATATTCTTCTAACTCTAAGCTCTTTGTCATATGTTCCTCTTCCTCAACTGCTTTATGAAAATGACTTCCATATATTCTTCAAACTCGATCTCCTTCATCCTGTGTTCTTCTAATTCTTCTTGAATGGCAACTTCATTCATGTGTGTCTATATAAAATAGAAACTTTCTATCTCTTGGTTGTGTATTTTGGTGTTGTCCATTAATTAAGCTCACATCTTACACTATGCTGTAAGTGTGATGCTCTATATGATGTTGTGTTATTTGACAGCTTTGATATTATCTTCTTTTAGACTGAATATGTTTTCTTCTTGATCTAATTTTCTTTTTTTACTCTATAAAGACAAATGAATATTAATCTTCAAAAAATGGCCCAACTATAATGCTTTCGACTCACTTTAGTTTTTTCACTTCTGAATTGTACCTAAAATCACATATGAGCAAAGTATCTTAAGTAATTTCATGTTTTTTATCACTAACTGTTATGGAATAATTATACAAACAATTAAGTACATGTCAATTTCCCCCAACACTTAACTTTTAGTCCTCCTCTTAAGCTCATAGACCTCAAAACATTTACTCAATTCTTATATGTTCCAAGAATATATAATCATAAGCCAAGATGAATGACTTTTAAAAATTATAGCAAGAACTTAACATTCCAAACTTTTACTCGTAAGCAATCAACATTCAATACCTTTAAAAATTGAGTAATCTAATGGTAGATTTGGAAAATGTGTTTAACTAAAATATATTCATGGGTACACTTAACACCATTCATGATCATATCATTCCACAACTTTGCACATCATTTCATATCTCCACCACCAAGGTTCATATGCAAAATCATTAATCAAAGGACATTTTAGGGTTGTAATGTGGGAAAAGGTAAAGTGAGATGTATTTGGGTCAAGTAGCATGAAATCCATCAAAACTAGTGAAATAAAAGTAACACAATAAGATATCAAGTGTACAAGTTAACATTCATACAAAACTAGGTACTATCAGCTATGACGAATGCAACAATTATATTTCATAACTCAATTCAGCTCTCACACACAAACCACACGAGGCATAATTAATCAACAGGGATCACTTATAGAGATTGATGATAACACTACATGGAAACTATAATGAGTGAATCTTTAAAGACAACATCTACCTCATATCCAATATACTCAAATTGTAATATCAGGTTTCTGAAACATATATAGGGTTCAACCCTAGATCATTTCACATAAGTAAGACCGTTAGGAATTTATGAAAATGCATTATGTTAACATGCATAACATTAACATACACATAGGAATCATAATTTGTACACATTACAAGTTAGCATATGCACTTATTGACATATCCCAGGGTATGAAAGATTTTAAAATGACCATAATCTGAATTGTTAATTGTTATGTCTTAAATTTTGGTATGATTGGATTACAAGTGGTAATTTAGAATGAATTCTGATTAATTAGGAAATTTTTGAACTAATATGTACATTTGGATTAGGAAAAATGCCAAGTGGTAGGATAAATTGATACATGAAAAATTAGGGTTACTAAGCATATAATTGAGTGACATTTAGCATAGTTAAATAAGGGACAAATGTACTAGTAATTAAATAAAAAATGGACCAATTATTGTGTGTCACATGTGAACTAACCATTTGATAACAAACAACAACTTAATGTGTGGATTAATGGTAGCATAATCAGTTGATAAATGGCTTATATGTCTTAAGACAAATGTTAATGGAGGAGGATGACACCTAGACATCATGACTAAGCTAAGACAATGTAGGAACTGTTTCTGTTGTTTCCCTCACCTCTCTCCACTAAAATTGCTTCAAAATTTTCTTTATATTCTTGTCTAACCTTAGCCAAATTATCATACAAAATTAACGCCTTAATCCTTCACAAAAAATAGCTAAGAAACTAGTTCAAAGTGATCTTCATATTGCTGTCCAAAATCAATCTATTTTCACCTTAGAATTGTGTTGTCTTTGCTTGCTTGGAGAGATAGATTATCTTAATGTTTTGAGTTAAATTGGAAGCTTAAAAAGTAAGTAGCAATCTGATTTTTATGTCATGCTTAATTATATGAGAAAGATGCTTGAATTGGAAGGAAATGAATGAGATACTGGTCATGATATGTGCTGGAAATATATTAAATGAATTTGGAAGTTTCTATGCCTGATCTTGGTATATGAAAACCATGGAATTATAGGTTGATTCATGGATGAATTGGACTAGAATTTGATGTATAATGGAGGTGGATTTATGCTTAAGAAAGATGTTAATATTGTGTTCTTGAATTGAGAAAGATTTAGGACTGTATGTATAATAATGTATAATAGTTCTAGTTTGATTTTTGATGCACGAAAGACCATCAGTTATGAGCTATCAAATGAATAATTGTGAGCTAGAATTGGAGTATAATTCAGGCCTAAATAAGGATGCATAATTAAGCATGAATTCTGGAAAATTGGAAGTGTAAATGATATGCCTAAGTGTGAAACATTCGTGCAGAATTGGGAGAAATCATGCAGGGCACGACCGTGGCCTCATAAAATTTTATTCTGTCATGATCATGTCAGAGTTCCCACGATCATGGCTTGATGCATAAGGTTCTATCATGCTTATGGAAAAGTCCACCACGATCGTGGGTAAGGTTTGAACATGAAATGTTGTCTTTTAAGTGACGTTTGAAACAACTAATAATAAGATACCTTTCTATGATGCATTTAAGCTTGAAATGAACTAGTTTAATGATTAATTGATGAATTTAAATTAAACAAGTTAATTGAGGTATAAAGCTAAGTGCCAACAAGACATATTTAAGAGACAATGTTTGAATGATTATGAATTGTGATTAAGGAAAACATACCCTAGAAAGCCATTGAGCATGCATTGAATATGGCACATATAATATATGTGCATGATTAAATATGTATTTGAAAGATCAACTTTTTAATGTAAATTTTGTGTGTATTGAATGATTATAGATGCATAAGTTGATCGATTAAATCCAGACATCACTAGCCATCTAGGTAAGAGCGTAATTTGGAGCGTACTATGAGTAACCTAGATGTTCCCACTAAGATGGATTTATTTCTATTTAACTTCCAATATTAAACTGTTAATGATCTGTACGTGACAATTCTAGATATTAATGGTCCGAGGAGTTTAATATTTGGGACTGTATTGGAAGTGTTTTGATTGCATATGATCTGAAAGATATTTGTATTCTCAATAAATTGTTGAATGGCAGACTTAGATCTGATGACATATGATTTTGACTGTGCATCATGAATAAATGTTATTGATAGCATATTTTATGATTTGATGCATCACATTAATATGTGATCAGATAAAGGAGTTGTGATTGGAGTAGCCAATCTAAAAGAGCTTAAAACTCAGAATTCTGCATATAGAGCCACTAGCTCTTTGATTAATGAGCCCAGTATCCATAATAGGTACAAGACAGTATCTGAAAGAGCCGATATCCACAAGGGATATAGAATATTGAAAGATGCTCAATTATAACAAAATAAAAACAAAAATGGAGTCTTATATGCATATGTATTTACAAATATATATGATTGTGAATCCATTTTTGAAATTATGATGAAAAAGTGATATGCCATATTTGTGTATTTGTTGGTAATGTGATTGATTGGGATATGCATGAGCAAATTATGCTTGAAAAGAGTATATGAAATGTGTGACATTCTTTATGTCTTATTGAGATGAGGAATGTTATGAACTTGATTATATGTGAGATGTTTGTGTATTTGATATGAGTGAGTTCATCAATGATGGTTCACTCACTAAATTTGTAAAACTCATCAAAATTGCAACGTGACTTTTTAGGTATAACAGAGGAGACCTAGTTCCTAAGATACTCTAGAAGAACATTTTGAAAATTAAGAAATGGCTTAAAGGTCGATCAGCTGACATCTGAGGAGTAGTAGTTTATTTTTATGTAGTTTTTTTATATCATGTAGTAGTTTTGTATAAAGGTTTATAAACTCTCGAATGTTTTGGTTATGTAAATATTTGTTTATTGACTATAGTGTAAATCATGTTTGCAAATGAAATGAGGAGTTGAGTTTTTAAGTATTATGTTATTTTGTATGATGCCTTGTAAGAGAACATGACTACTCTAACATGCCATTGTCATAGGATGTGTACTTAAATGTCCTGTGGATGTGGGGTGTTTCAAATTTTGGTATCAGAGCATGGTTTGACATCTATAGGGGCATATAAGAACATTTAGGCATGATGTATAGTGAGAGACTTGTATAGTGATCACAATTATTTTTGTTATAGGTCATCTGCTATAGGAGATCAAGTTAGAGAGTCAGCTGACATAGAGTCTATAGGATCCAATAGGGAGTCTCCTGTACCTGAATTTACACAAATGCCTTTGAAAGTTCTTGAGAGAAAGGAAAGGAGGTATGATAAATTGAGAAAGCAAGGGGCTGTGGACTTCTACTGAAGTGCAGACCCTGCTGAGGCTGAAGGATGGTTAGAGAGAGCTGAAAGAGTGTTTGATCAAATGGACTATGAGTCAAATGAAAGATTTGACTATGTGGTCTCACTACTACAAGGTCCAGCGTACCAGTGGTGGAAGACTGTTCCAGACAGTACCACTAGACCTTGTAGTTTAAAGTGAGAAAATTTTCTGAAGGTGTTTAGAGAGAATTATATGTCGAAGATTTATCAAGATAGAAAGATGAAGGAGTTTTTGGATCTGAAGCAAGGAAGTTTGACAGTAGCTGAATATAAGATCCGATTTAATGAGTTGATGGGATATGCAACTACATTGATCCCAACTAAGGAAGACAAGTGTAAACGATCTATGGATGAGTTGAACATGGAAATCAGAACGAAGCAAGCCATTTCTAATTTGGGTAATTTTATAGAACTAGGAGCAGACTTGATCAGAATTGAACCATTGTTGAACGATGGTCAGGGAGAGTATAGACAGGAGTCTAGAGTGAAGAGACAAGTTAAGTCTGAGGTTGATTCTAGCAGTATATGCCAGAATAGATTGTCTCGATTCCAAACTAGATCGTGACAATTGGGGTTTAGATAAGAGGTGATTACGTTCAGAATGGTAGAGGTAGAGGACAAGTGTTAGGAGGACAGTCCCAAAAAATGCCTAATTGTGAGCACTATGGCAAGAAACATGATCAGGAATGTTAGAGGTTATTAGGAGCTTGTTTTAGTTATGGCTCTATTAAGCATTAGATTAGAGATTGTCCCAAGACTTTAGGACTACAATTTAGAATGAGAGGAGGAACAATGACTAAGATGACAGTTCAGCAGAGTAAAGTTACTAGATCAGTATAGAGAGGCAGAACATAGTTAGGAGATCCTATCGTCAAGATTGAGGTGTGAAATAACCGGCCGCAGTCTTAGGCCAGGATCTATGGCATCACCAGCCAAGGGGCACAAAACTCCCCAAATGTGGTAGAAGGTGTGTTGAATGTCTTTAATTTTGAAGCATTTGCATTAGTAGATCCAGGATTTACACATTCATTCACCATACCGCATCTGGCATCTAAACTGCATTATGAGAAAGAGATGTTGAATTGTAATTTAGAGGTAAGTACATCGGTAGGTAGTACTATAGTGATTAGAGAGGTGTGTAAAGGATGTATTATTCATATTTATTGGCGGAGTTGAAAGTCGATCTGATAATATTACAGTTAAAAGAGATATCTTATCTTAGGTATGTAGTGACTAACTACAGATAAAGCTGTAATGAACTATTGCACTAAGGAGGTAATCATTAAATCTCCTAATTAGCTAAACGTAGTGTTTTGAGGAGTTAGTCAAGCAGTGCCAGCCAGATTAATTTCATTCATGAGTGCTTTGAGACTGATCTAAGGTGGATGTGAGGCTTATCTGGGTCACGTAGTTGATACCCGTAATAAGGAAACCATTCACGATATTCCTATCATTAGGGATTTTCTGGATGTGTTTCCCGCTGAATTATTAAGATTACCCCCAGAAAGGGAAATGGAGTTTACCATTGAATTTGCTCTAGGTACTGCTCTTATATCTATTCCTCTGTATAGGATGGCACCTGTGGGATTGACCCTACGTTTGGTTACTGTCCTCAGGGGTGAGGACAGTGGACAAGGACACAAAAGTTCTATCCTTCGTCCTGTTTGCTTGCTATCCTCACCCATTTTTGTTTTGTCTTCAGAGGACAAGGACAGAAATTTTTGTCCCTCCCAAATTTGTGGTACAAGAATTCTTGTCCGTAGGATAAGAACAGAAAATGTCAACATTACCCTTGTTATTTGGGAACTATACCTAACACGTTTCCCCGTTCTCTGTCGTAGCTCTCCTTCTCTGCTTCGTTTCCTTCGGTAGCTCCCGATTGTCATCCCCAGATGAAGACACTCTCCCTTGAATCCAACCCAGCGTTCGACTATCTATCCTCTCTTCTGGGTAAGACGCTTTCATCCCATCGTGTTTTGTTTTTCTACAGTATGGGTAATGGGTGTCGAATGGATAAGGGATGTTGGTTATGGAGTTATGTTTGTGTGTTGTTTATGGGTGACGAAGGGGTAAAGGATTCAGTTTTGTTGATGGGTACGGATTGGGTAAGGCATTACGGTCTGTTCATGGGTTTTGCCATCAACAAAATCAAAATTGGTGAAAGGCCATTGTGAACTCTAATCTGTTTTCCTCTTCTCTGCTTTTACAGAAACACCAGCATTGTTTGTACACATGTTGATTTGTGATATATTTGTAGGACTGCAAGATGTTGCTTATGTTAATCTCATCTGTACATAG
>JANZXP010002779.1:0-14816 GCA_027576715.1 Erythroxylum flavicans | reverse complement strand
ATTCACACAAAACACATTTTTCATAAAACACATTTATTCACACTTAAACCGGGAAATGTCATGAATGCATGTACAATCATTTACATGTGCAAAAATTTACTATTTGTTATTCATGTGTATATATGAATGCATGAACACAGCAATACAATTTTTACACATTCCTAACTCGTTCAAATTACCAATATACCCTTCCCATTGGTAAGGGGATGTTACAGCAATCCTATATTTTATAGGAAGTCCTTTCGATCTGAAAGCTAAGATGAAAGTCTATGTGAATTCTTCATGGTAGGGGAAATTCCTACCCAGTTGCCGTATGTCATTTCTAATGTGAAGCCTCCACCTTGTTTTAGTAAAAGTTATAGGAAGAAAGTAGAGCTCTTAATTGAGAAGACAGAATGAAAAATATTAGTGTTGGCCACAGGTCCAGGAAATCTAGAGAAGGTAGTTTTAGAGAAACCAATTGATAACATGGCTCAATATGTAAAACCTTTATAAATTAAAGCTCATTTTAATGGTAAGATGACAATGGGTTAGGCAAGGCCCGCATGGGCTCAAGGCAGCTCGGCCTAAGCTTAACCTAAATTTTAATTTTGTAAAAAAAGCAAAATGACATAATTTTATGTTATGCTTTGGGCCTCAAGTTGGGCTGGGTCTCAGTAGCTATAGCCCTGATCAAGGTTTGGTCAACCCAGGCCTGGCTTGTTGACTTTGGGATGAGCCAAGCCCTTATTGATCTGCCATCCGTAATTAATGACAGACCAGCTTTAAGAGTTTTGGATGATAATACGTTGATTATAAATATTATACCGACTAAAATGGTGAAAGTTTTAGGCAAAGATGATTTAAATTCGATCCCAACTGAAGTGTTTATTGTTACATTCACTAAGAAGTCAGCTAAAAGGTAGGGAATTCACTTTGCAAATTTCACAATAAGTGGAAAGTCTTTATTGGTGATTTTCATTGTTGTACACATATATGCATGTTATGAAGTTTTTCTAGGGAGAGAAAGGATTCATTCCAATTTCCATATTCTTGTATCTTTTCATCAACTTTTACTTTTATGGAAGAATGTTGAGATGAAGATTGTTTGGTTTGCTTCTTAACCTTTCCATTATAAATTGGATATAATAGCGAAAAAATTTTATAATGATCAAGAAATTCTAGTTCAAATTAGAAATCTTAGTGAAGACAACTGCTCATTGTAGAGGAACTTGATGAGTAAAATTTCTTAGAGAGAAGCTGTGATAGTTGAGATGATAAAATTCAAATTTTAAATGCAGCTAATCATAGAGGATTCTGAAGAGTTAGAAGGTCATGAGAATGTCGAGTTGGTTTTTAAAGAGGAAGAATTCTTGATAGAGGATGAGGGTCAATTTAAAATTTTGAATTTACTCTTATAAAAATTGATGACTTCAAAAATCATAATTAATAATCGCTCAAGGAAATAAATTTGAGTAATTCAGGAGAATATCATAACGTGTTTATTAATAGAAGTCATCTAAAAAAAGAAAGAAATTAATTGAATTTTTGAATGAATATAAAGATTAGTTTGCCTGGGATTATACCAAAACTCCAAGACTATGTAGATGGTTGGTAGAACACAAGCTTCCTATAAAACTTGAGTTTTGTCCTTACCACTAACCTTCTAAATGTTAGTCCATTGAAGTTGAGTAAAAACTCAAAGAAGAGAATGAAAAGTATTTCAAGACTGATTTTGTTAGCTAGCCAGATATGCTGACTGGTTAGCTAATGTTGTACCTATAATAAAGAAAAATGACATATTAAGAGTCTGTGTTGAATTTAGAGATTTGAATGCTACCACTCCCAAAGATGTGTATATGATGTCGAGTACTAATTCTTTAACTGATGAAATAACTAAGCACTCCTTATTTTCTTTTATAGATTGCTATTTTGGTAATAATCATATTTTTATAGCAGGATGACATCCTTAAAATGGCCTTCAAATGTCCTAGATCCATAGGAACATTTGAATAGATTGTGACACCTTTAGGGTCAAAGAACGTAGGAGCTATGAGAGGCTATGAATGCTATCTTTCATGATCTATTAGGCTATAATTTATAAGTTTATTTATATGATATTTGCGTTAAGTCTAAAAGGTTTTAAGGTTTTCAGGCTAAGTAAATTATGCTTGAAGGTTTATTGCTAGTTTGGCCTACAAAAAAACAATCTGAGATCTCTTGAAGTTGAAAAAATATGAGGAATTTAGTTGCAAAGAAAGGAATCAGGTGGCACTTGATAAGATTAAAGAATAATTGACTAAATCTATAGTTTTTACAAGGATTCATGTTAAAGTTCCCCTTTCGAAACCCTAGTTGAGCCCTCTCGATGACCCCACGCTAGCGCTGCAATCAATAGCTAACTCAACCGAAGGGTTCCCGCAAAGTTAAGTCGTTCAACTATTAAAGACCTTTTATACTCTAAAAGTTAAAAGTACCAAAAATAGTGGGAAAATATTTTTTTCAAATCATTTTACTAAAAATTTCGACAACATAACGATTGTTTTTCTAAGATTCCTACCTGCAGAATATTTTTTAAAACACTTCTAATATTTCATATACCATCTCAACTTTTAGAATGGGACCTCGGGTCCATATCACAAGCAATCACAAACATACATTTCTCAACATTTTAAAAACATCATTAAGGATCAAAGCCCTTGTAGTTCATTAAGTAAAAGATATTTACAATCCTATAAATATTTATAAGATAACACTTTTGAACCCTTCCCAAAATAATTTAAAACATATCACATGCATAGCAAAAATAACACAAGCATAGTTGCACTCGAAGATATAACTAATCTTGCAGCAGAGTCCCAATTACTGCAACACCTGTAAGCATACCTAGGGTGATTTGTTTAAAAATATAAAAATAAGGGTGAGCTAAATGAGCTCAGTAAGTGTTAATCAGTTTACTAAAAAGTTAAACTTTTTATAACAACATATATGAAATAGTCCCATAGAACAATAAAGCTCATGGTAAAATATTTGCCATATCAATTCATTCGTGCATCACCAAATTTGGTAATAATATAACATATCGTAAAACATAATTTCAATTTTTTTGAAATACTATTTCGAAATGCTTTTCAACATTAAAGTCATAATATACAGGTTTCCATTTACTATTTTCCTTAAACAATAAACAGTAGTGGCAACAAGTTTTTTGAAAACTTTTATATTTAAAACAAGCCAACCATTAGAATTATTAATTTACAATATCTCTCAAATCACTTTTAAAAATAAATATCAATATTATGGATATCGTTCTGTACCGACCGATACATGCTAAAAGGTACCATACTGGTTGAAAAACAGAACAGTACCGCCCCTTTTAGTACTGGGTATGAATGTCAATTGGTATCAAAGGTTTTGCCAAGTACCAATAGGTATTTAAAATATTGGTAAAATATCAAGTGGTACCGTGAAATTTGAAAAGTGTAGGGACTAAATAGCAAATTTTTTAAAAATAAAATAAACCCCTTCCCCCACCCCTGCGACTAGAATTTGTAAGCTCTCTCTCTCTCTCTCACGCATGCCACTCTCTCTCTCACCCTCTTTCTGTCTCACAGTCACCACAACTCATCATCTCTATCCTCTACAATGGCGTCATCGCACCCCCTCACTTGCTGGTTTGTTCGCCTCCGTCTTCACCACAACTCTCCTCCACTCTGATCTTTATCGCACCTCATCGACCCTCACCGTGCCTCTCCTCCTCAACTCTGCTTACTACTGCCTAGCTCCACCTATCCTCCACCTGCTGTGCCTCTGTCCACCTCCACCATCACTGCTTGTGTAATATCTTACCGCCTGAAATTGTTAAGAGATTAATCTGTTAAATTAAGTCATAAGAGTTATTTCATTTAAGAATTTACGAGACACATTTCATTCACATGCATAATATTCCTATACATATATGAATCATGATTGAGAAAACATTGCAAGATAGTATATGCACTCAATTGACATGTTCTCGGGTATGAAAGGTTTTTACTAATCATGATGTAATTGTGTGTTGATTTTGTCTTGAATTTTGTTTTAATGGACTATAATTAGTAAATTGAAAATTTATCATTGCAATTGAGTAATTGATGAGTTGATATGTGCATCTAGTCTAAGAAAAATGTTAAAGAGTAAAAAAAATTGATACATGGGAATTTAGGTTGATTAGGCCTATGAAATGATCACATGTGGCATTGGAAATATGTGACAAATGGCACTTTAGACTTATAACATGTGGAGCTTTAGAATGGTGACATATGTAGCTTTACAAATGGTAAACTATGTAGCCTTATAATTGGTGACATCTGTAGCTTACAAGTAGTGACATATGAAGGCTTAAATGAGTGACATGTGGAGCCTAAAGTAAGTGACACATAGACCAACAGAATAGTGATATATGGACCAATAGAATGATAACATACGTATCAATAGAAGGGTGGGACATGGACTAATGGAATGGTAACACATGGATTAGTTTGACCTTCTTGAATTTTCTAGAGAAAATGGATTAAAAAGGCAATAAAAGTGAGAGTGGAGGTCGGCCACAAGGTTAGAAGAGAGAGAAAAATGAAAGTGAGAAGAGAAGGAAAGAAAAAGGGAAGAGAAGAGGAGAAGGAAAGAAGTTGTTAAGGTAAGTTGAAATTCTGGTTTCAATTTCATCTTTCTCTTTCGATCTGTCTTTCATATCCTTAAAGCCCGAATTTGAAGAAACTCAAAGAAATAAAGTTGTAGATATAGGTCTCAACTTGACTCTATGAAAGTGTCTTGACAAAATAGTGACTAGAGCTCGAGTTATGCTTGTTTCCCTAATGCTACCTATGATAGACCCCTGTGCAGGAACCTTGTATTATTTACTAACTTTTGACGACCTTAGAGTTCGAATTTGTGAAAGTATTAAACAGAAAAAACGATTATTGATGTCTTATTAATGCTTATGTGAAATGGTTTGGTTAGTAGATGTCTTGATAATGATTTATTGAGGGTTGAGTATTTGTTGCTAGTTTATTTCTTACCAGAAATAGGACATAATTTGGATGGAGATTAAATTTTAAAGGGAGATTCTATTTATGTAATTTTTTGATATATTAAGATTAATGGATGTCTAGTTTTGGGGGCATGATAATCTTGGCATTTGGATCTTTATAGTGAGAGTTATGATTAAAAGAAGACAACTTTGTTCATAAAGGAACATTAGGAAGAAAGGATGTAAACATTGCACATAAGGTTAGGTTAGCTTGATGATTGATGAGACATTTAGCTTAATTAGCAAATGAATAAAATTTATGATGATTGATTAGGGATGAATTTGTTTGTGGTGTTGGTGTTGAATATGTGTTGGGAATTTAATGAATGGATTGGTTATGTTTTGTTTTGATTTTGAAGCTTGAAAGACCATAATTTGTGAACTACCAAATGAATGATTTGAGTTGGAATTTGAGATGAATTGATGATGAATTGAAATATCTTTAAGGTATAATTAAGGTATAATTGATGAACTATCTTGAAGGTGTCAAAATTTGTAAGAAAAGTGGAAGGAAAGTGAAGGTGAACTTTCGGTTCACCCATCCCACGATTGTGGGAATTGTATTAGTTCCTTCCCGTTACCGTGGAAATGCTTGACAATGAGAAAGAATTGTGTTTTGTGCTCTGGTTGAATCATATAAGGATAAGGCACTATACATAGGTGTACTTGGAGTTGATTGAGGCTTAAAATGAACTTAGTTTGATGATGAATCAATTAGTTAAGTGTTTGATGAGTTTAGGTTATTAATTGATGTTATAATTTAAGGAATGGATTGTTTAATATCAATGCATATGAATTTGGGAAGTATGAGTTATTAATGGTATAAGGATGTTCCCTTGAATGCAACAGTTATTCGAAGGATATGAACAATGTGAACTATTTATAAATGAATAGAAATTGGGAAATTGTGTGAATATGAAGCATTTCAAAAGGATTGGTGATCATATGATTAGTGAATTGAGAGTGATCAAACTTACTTAAGGTATAAACCTAATTTCAAACAAGTTATAATGAATAAATGGTTAAGACTTGTGAATAAGGATATACATCTGGGATAGTCAATTGAGCATGTATTGAACATGACACATATGCATGTGCATGGATGAATAATTATGTGATTAATAAACTTAGTAATATGTGAATTATATGTGTATTATATGACAATAAAAGAAAAAATACACCGACAACATCCATATATTGCCGGATCTTCAAGGAAATAGCTTACTGGAGCATATTGTGAGTCATCCTAGATGCGTAAACTCAATTATATGTGTGTTTCTGTTTAAGTTATATGTATAGTGAGTAGACCTAGATTTTTCTCACTATGCTTGAATTATTCTTGATTAATTTTTATATATTGAACTGTCACTGGCATGATTGTGATAATTTTGGACCGTCAATTAACTCAGGAGATCATTATTCAAGACTTTATAGGAAGTGCTTAATGATTCTATGTGAATGTGGGAAAAATGTGTACTCAACTGAATGTTGAATGTCGTGCTTTGATATGATGATTATGTTAAATGACTACACACAATGAATGAAAGTGATTGATTAAACGTTATGTGAAATGATGCATTTCATGACATTAATGTGCATAATCAGATAAAGAAGTTGTGATCGGAGTGACGAGCCTAAAAAGAGCTTAAAGCTTAGAAATGTGCAACAGAGCCACAGGCTCGACGATTAATGAGCTCGGTATCCATAATGGTACGAGATAGTATATGAAATGAGCCCGATATCCACAATAGGTACGAGACAATATCTGAAATGGGACCGGTATCCACAATGGATACGAGACAGTTAAATAGGCATTTGGTCACAAAAAAATAAAAATGAAAGTGGAGTCTCAAGAGCATTTGCATCTATATCTTTACATGTACCATATGAATATTTACAAAGAATGATTGAATTGGGTGGATATAATGATATGTTATGTTTGTGTATATGTGAATGATATGAATGAAATGAAACAAATGATTAGATTATCCTAAAATGATTATATGAAATGTTTGTATTCATAATGGGCTTGTTAAAGCATAATGAATACTGTGATCAGGTACTAAATTCTGAATGATATGATATATAGGATTAGATACTGAATGATGTTTATGTGTATTTGAGTGACCACATCGATGATGGTTCAACCACTATGTTTGCAAACTCATTAAAATTGCAACGTTGATTTTCAGGTTCAGAGGAGACGTAGCTAGTCTAATTGAAGTAACTTCTGCATTTAGATATGGGTCAATGTTGGGATCAGTTGTACCTACTAATGTCTTAGTATATTTTTATTAAGGATTGTATCTTTCAACTGTTGTATATTGTACATGTAAATTTTGGAAATGTAATGACATTTGAGACTGTATATGTTCGTGAATAAAATTGGAACAACATGATTATTGGAATGTTTTATATTATGTGCGATGGATTAAAAAGTAAAATGAATTGATTTAACCATCTTAACATGCCATTTTCGTAGAGTATGTTCCTGAATATCCTTCCGTATGTTGAGTATATGCTTTATGGGAGTGGTATGTTATAGCTTGCTCCTGTCTTTTGCTCGTCTTCCACAGAAACTAGATCTGGTTTTCACCTGACTTGAGTCCGACCAACCAAAAACCCAACCTAAACACTAAGTTTGTGATTTTTTGGGTTTGTTTTAGTCTTTTCTACATATGAAATTAAATTACATTTGTGAATTCTAATTATGAAGTCATGAATCATTGGAAGTTGGTGAATTTTGTGAATTTTTGGAGGAAATTGGAATTGAATTGTTATGATTCACAACAATTAAATCGACGAAGTGTGTTGTTTATTTGATTTGTTTATCTGTTTATTAAATTTGTTTTGTTTATCTATTTGGTTTGGAATTGAAAGTTCATAATAATTCACAATCTCAATATTTGGAATTTATTTGGATTGGATTATTGCAACTTATAATTACAAACTAAATTATAAATAAATTAGATGATAAATTAAATCAAATTAAGCCTATTTATATAATTTCAATTTGATTTGAATTATTTGGGCAGAATTTAGAGTATATATTAAGAATTTTTTTAATTTCATTTGTTCAAATTTAATTAAACTTTAAATTTAAATTTTAACTCTAATTTGGATTAGTTTGAATCTTGTTTAATTCATAATTTAAGAATTATGTTTTTTTAATTATTTAAGATGACATATGATAAAATTTATTTTGAATATAAATCTGAATTAATAATTAAATTTAATTTACTAATTTTAGAAATAACAAATTTGGACATTCTATACTTCATTTGGGTAGATATGTTTCCAATCTAGTATTTGAATATAACACACAAGATCTCTGGGTTCACTCACAATTAATTTGTTATATAATATGTCATATAACAAACTAAATCATAAGGCTAATTTGAAATCAACATTCTTATTTATAAGTGATGCAGTTATATTAATGAACAAATTAATACAAAATGAGTTATATTACATATGATGGACATGCGTATTGTGTAATTATGTATGTTGAATACTTGAATTGTTGGTTTTTGACTTATTGAAGAATTATGTTGGATAAAATTGGATTATGTTGGATGAAATTGAATTGTGTATGATGTAATAATACAAAAGGAGTTATATTACATATGGTGGACATGCATATTGTGTAATTATGTATATTGAATAATTGAATTGTTGGTTTTTGACTTATTGATGAATTGTGTTGGGTAAAATTGGATTATGTTGGATGAAATTGAATTATGTATGATGTAATCATATGAAATGAGTTATATTACATATAATGGACATGCATCTTGTGTAATTGTGTATATTGAATACTTGAATTGTTGGTTTGACTTATTGATGAATTTTGTTGGATAAAATTGAAGTGAGTTAGATGAAATTAAATTCTGTATGATGCAATCATACCAATTGAGTTATATTACATATGATGGATATTTGTATTATGTAATTGTGTATGTTGATTACTCGAATTGTTGGTTTTTGACTTATTGATGAATTGTGTTAGATAAAATTAAATTTTGTTGGATGAAATTGAATTGTGTATGATTTTGATATATGTATTCATTTGTTTTTACAGATGAATGGAAGGAAGTTCAAGTACTTCTGATCAAACCGCTTCAGGAAGATATGATGATCTAGCTTAGATTCATGCTATATTGTTCCCAGATATGAAGAACCATGAATTTTTTTTGTTTTGTAACAAACATAGTAGAGGAATTGTCTAATTAAAGAAGCATTTAACTAGGATTAAAGGAGATGAGGAACCTTGTAAAAAAGTAAGCTATGATGTGAAGTAAAAAATGAAAACTTTTCTTGAAGAATATCAGCACAAGAAAGATAAAAGGGAGAGTCGTATGGGGATTTTGGAATGTCTATTGCTATTTGACAAAGAGTAAAAATTTCTCTGGGTATTAGTCGTTTCCTTTTTCTTATTTTTTGAAAATTAATTATCACTTTATTTTGTTTATAATGCTACTTTTGTTATCTTATGACTTACAGTTTCTTGGTGAGATCAATTTCGAACTGGTGTTCCAACATTGCAAAGGTTCACAATTCAGATTTTAAATCAATGTGTGAGTGTAATAGGCTATGAACGAAACTTAAGCACATTTGAATTTATTCATTCCAAGAAAAGAAATAGATTGGAGCACAAGAGATTGAATGAGGTTTATTCATTATAATTTAAAGCTTTCGGAAAGGTATATTATTATCATTATTAGTTTTGATATAATTTCTTATAATTTCGTAATAATTAAATTTTATTATTTACTAGGACTTTTAATAGCACAAGCAGTTGAACAAATCCAATTTCCATTTATAATATCAATTTTTGGCATATTGTATTTCTAAGCAACCAGGTTTGGTAGATGTGAATGACTTAGAAGATAATCTTGAATAGGAAAGCATTGACATGTTATTTGGTGCATTGAACTTGAATGATGATAATGATGAGGCTCCTCTCAATGATGAGGATTTTATACTAAATAATAACTGGGGTCAGTGCAGTTATAACGGGTATTCTCCCGTAGATGATTAAATGAAGTTCCAAGTTTTTTTTCTTCTCTTCTTTTAGTTTTACTTATATTTGATGTCTATGTTAAATTATATATATGTAATATGATGGTAAATGTTTTTGTTTTATGTTTCATTTCTATTTGGTTGTTTACTTATCGCGAACTCTTATCGTAAATTGTAATAGTTTGAGAATTAAGGATATTTATTATTCTTTTTGTTGGACGCTTTGATGTAATTATTATTTATTATATGATGAAATTGTAATATTTTAATACTTTGTATTGTTCTTAAATTTATATTTGCATGATGATGATTGTCTTTTTCATATTAATTATGATTATTATTTATATGTAAAATATCTGAAAATTATTGTTATTTCATATTAATTGTGTTATTATTTATTATTATAATTTTTGAAGACTAGGTTTATGTAAACTTATAAAGTATATAGTACGATTGTATAATATGACAATGTACTATTTTGTAATTTTTAAAAAATTCAGGGACTATTTTATAAATTCAAAAAATTACCCAAAACGGTTCCTAGTATTAACTGGTACCAGAATAGTACCATATTAGAACCCAATTCGGTACCAGAGCCAATATGGTATTAGCAACTTTGGGTGACATTATTATTTTCATAACTTTCCTTACTTAACATAGTTCACCACTAGTTTCCTTATCGTATGGTACACTAGGCATAAAGTGACAGAGTTGGTTCTGCATCGCTTACTCGCAACTAATTAACTAGTTTTTCTTCGCTTACCCATAATAGGTTAACTGCTATAAACCAATATTTATGAATATGGTTCTGCTTTTCTTAGCCGTAACAGGTCACGGAGTTGGTTTCACATCGCTTACCCGTGACTGGTTAATGATTTATGGAGCTGATTCTACATCACTTACCAGTTATGGATTAACCACTATAGACCGGTATCATAACATGTATAAAGTATAACAGTGTATCATAGGCAAAAACAACTCTTATTTTTTTAATTCATAATCATTCAATTTCATGCATGATTTCAATGTAATTTCCAATCATACAAAATTTGACTTTCAATTTACAACTCATATATTGCTAAAGCATAATCTTATGCTAGCAATATTCACTTGTAAAATATCATTCACATAAAACTCAACATAAATATTCATTTTATGATCAAATGAAAACCTTTTGCATAAAACCAATTTAAGATACACTCACATGTCATCAATTCTTTTACAAAGAATTTAGTCATATAAAATAACTAAAACACACTCACAACTTGCTAGTTTCCTTTTCACCTTTTTGAAATCATTAAGTTGGTTTCATTTTTTGTTCCAAAAACCTAATATAAATACATTCAACTCGTCAATACATTTTCTAATCAATTACACTATAAACCATGTCAACTTCATTACTTTCCACATACACTCCATATTCTATTTTTTTCTCCAAACAATAACACAACATTTCGTTTAATAATTCTAGTACCACAAATACACTTAATGGCCATCCTTAATCACATTCATTTGGTTAATACATCGTAACCATCCTTTTATACCAAAAATGCCCTTAAGACTAAACTTAACATATTTAACATTAAAGTTTTCCAATTCAATTGCATTGGATTTCTAACACTTAAAACCGATCCAAATTCACTTCTATGATATTTTAATACACACATTTAAGCCATAAAATTTCATTAACAAATTATTACAAAATCAACCACCCTTGGCCCAATTTCAACCAAAACCAAAACCAATCCAAATCTTTTTCATTTCTTTACTTTATTAACAATAAAATCATGCTATGAATATCATAAAACATCAAAATAGAATTTTGGATCGTAACATATTAAAAACCCTAACCTTGGCCGAAAACTCTTTAAATCATTTCCTGTGTTTTTCTTTCATTCTTTTGTCATTGAACTAACTTCCTAATGCTGTTTATTAATGTTGGGATAGTCATTGCTTTAACAAATGAAACAAAAACTCTTCTTTCTCTCACTTCTCATGTACTAATACCTAGCTTAAATATGAGAACCTAGTTACTGGACTAGAACTTCAGGTAGATCTTAGAGCTAAAGAAGTCATCATTATAGGAGATTTTCAGTTGGTATTGCAGTAGGTCGCAGGAGAATATAGGTGCTAAGTTTAACTTTATTTACTTTTATATTGTTGCATTAAATTATTGTTTTAGAAACCAACAGTGATAAAATCATGGATGTAGTGAAAAAAAACTTTTATGGTTTCTAATTGGATCACAATAATTGAATAACTTGAAAACATTCATTATACAATAAAGGAATCTTATGTAATTTGAAGTTCCTACAAAAACCTTTTTCAAATCCTTTTTAAGATGTCAACCATAAATAGTTCATGTGTTCAGCCTCTAATAGTATCAATAATGAAATTAGAGGAAACTCAACATTTGAGAGGAATTAAATAAGAGCGTTAGTTCCCTTATGCTTATTTCCTATAGATAGATAAAAAAGCATTAAGGTTTTTTAATCAAAATTAAATATTTAAATTATAATTAAAGTCAAACTCTAATTTTAATTTAATTTAATTTTAATAATCAAATATCTTATATTTGATCCTTGAATTTTCTCAAATTTGACAATTAAGTCCAACTTAATTGAAATTGAATTTTCTTTTATAATCAGATAAATTAAAACTCTTTTTAAAATATCTTTAATTATTCATTTAAACAATTTATAATAATAGGTCAAGATTGACGTCTAGCAAAATGGCATGACCACCTAAATATTAGTAATGTCAAAGTGATTTGACTCAACTTATCCATGCATAGCTATGATGTATAATTTGATCATTCCATCTATTCAATGTTCCAGTTGAGCATAAGGTTTAGATATAATGTTTACTCTTGTTAAATCCAATCATATTCATTCTTGCTAATTAGTAGTTAATTTATAATTAATATTTGAAAACACCTATTCAAATGCCAATTCACTCTAGCCGGATGGTTTTTTAAATCACTGCTGATCAAGAATAGTGGAACATTCTCTGTAATTACTTTAGAGTGATGAATCGTTTATTGACTTACTCAACTATCTTTATATGGCTCATACAGTATCCAAGTACTACTGACTAAGCTACCTAAATAGAATAGGTCATAAGTAGCATTAAAACTTAGTAACTCCCATACGAGATAACTTAGTAATCTTAAGTCTAAAGATCAATTATACAGCCATCATGATAGGAAAATCCATATATAGATAAGTAATATTCCATTTGAGACCCTCATAATTAGGTTAGTACAATGAACATATTCTCTGATAAGCACCCAATCATTTGTTTTGTTATCTCTATACTTTAACTTATAAGATTAATTAATTTATTCATAAGAAAGAAACTTAACGTGTGTTAGTTTTATCGTTTCATGAATACCGAATCTTGATTAAACTACAATTGGGAATAATTTAGGAACAGTACATAAATGCAAATTGAGTCTTATAATTATAATTTCATTATAATTTCAAATACACAGTAATCATTCAAGGGAGTTAACCTTTAGTATTAAATGTAATTAAAAATAATTAAAGATAAAGAATACCTTTATTAATTAAAATAATAATGTCATACATAAATTTGCAACCAACCGATTGGCTGCAAGGGCATCAACGAACAATGTCCCAGTAGCATAAAAGCTAATATCCTTTGTATCTAATACCAAATCCATCAGTATATCAATCATGTCTCTTATGAAACAATGACTTAGTAAGAGAATCTGTAAGATTCTATTTGATGGGTAGTCGATTTAATGCTACATATTTTCGTTCTAGTATCTCCCTAATAAAGTGAAACCTTTTAAGTACATGTTTAGACCATTTATGAGACCTTGGCTCCTTTTCCTATATAATGGCGCCATTATTGTCATGGTATAATACTGTAGGCTCAATAATGCTAGGAACTAACTCAAGTTTAGTAATAAACTTTTTAATTTAAAATGCTTCCTTTGTCGCGTCTAAGCACTCTGTCTTGGTCATAAAATCTACAATGGTTAGTTGTTTGGAACTCTTCCAACCATAATGTATTATCATCTTGATCTAATTGAAAACTAGCATCTGAATACCCTTGAACTCTCAATTCAACTCCTTCATAGACTAAGAAAACATCTTTAGTCTTTCTTAAGTACTTTAAGATGTTTTTCATAGCCATCCAGTGACCATCACCTGGTTAGCTTAAAACCTACTCATTATGATTAAAGTATAAAAGACATTTAGTCTAAAACATTGCATCACAAATATAATTTATTCAATTTCTGAACCATAAAGAACATAATCCATTTTATATCTCTCTTCTTATGTCTTAGGGTACGCACTTTGTGAGAGAGAAATCCCATACGACCTGGGTAAGAATCCCCTATTTTAATTCTCTATGCTAAACCTCTTTAGCACTTTGTCTATGTACGTGGAATGGGATAAGCTAAGCAACCTCTTTGATCTATCTTTATAGATCTTTATTTCTAGAATATAAGTTGCTTCTCCCATATTCTATATAGAGAAGTTCATGGAAAAATAAATCTTTACAGGCTATAACATTGATATGTCATTTCTAATCAGTAATATGTCATCTAGAAATACACCAAGAAAATTACTTCACTTGCTCTAAACTTATTATAGACATATGATTCATCCATACTTTTGATAAAATCAAAATCTTTGTGTTGGGCCCCGATTCCTTTTCTTACTAAATAAGCATGTGTTCAGTTTATTTTGAGGTTGAGTTTGATTAATTTGTT